>VMDR010024189.1:0-15177 GCA_007922815.1 Macrotus californicus | reverse complement strand
AACACAGAAAAAAAAAATTTAAAGAGGGATGCTAAGAGGCCAATGGAAGAACTAAAACCAAATGTTAAAAAATTTTAATTTACCTAAAACAAGGTAGGATAAGAGGCAAAGAACACAAAACAAAACAAGACAGTTGGGACAACTAGAAAAATAAGATGGTACTGATAACTGGACAAAACACGTCCATTAAAATGCGCAGATTGACTGGCTTAAGCCCTGGGTGGTGTGGCTCAGTAGACTAAGTGCCAGCCTGCGAAGCAGAGACGCTGGTTTAATTCATAGTCAGGGTACGTGCCCGGGTTGTGGGCCAGTAACAAGTAGGGGCGTTTGAAAGGTTCTCCCTCTCTTTCTCCCTCCCTTCCTCTCTCTATAAATGAATGAATGAATGAATGAATGAATGAAGAGCTAGCATAGACTGGTTTAAAAAGCAGTACTCCACTGCTCAGCAACAAGAAGGAATGAACTATTGATATACACAACAACCTCGAAGAACATGAAGGGAATCTTACTGAATGAGAAAAAAACTCAAAAGTGACATATTGAATGGTTCCATTTATACAATAGTCTTGAAAATACAATGATAAAGATGGAGAAGAGACTGACTGGTTGCCATTGGTTAAGGACTGGGAGGAGAAAGGGTGGTAGCTGGGAAGTACCAGGAGCCCTGTGGTGATAACTGTGCAGTTTGATGTGATGGTGGTGGTGGTCACACAAAGCTACAGATATGATAAAATTACATAGAAGCACACACACAAATTTGAATACATAAACTGGAGAAACCTGAATGAGCTCTGTGGATTGCACCAATGTTATTTTTCTAGTATTGATACTTTACTGTTTTAATGTAAGATGTTAATACTGGGAGACATTGGGCGAAGGGCACACAGAATCTCCCTGTAAATTTATTTGTAACTTCCTGTAAATTTATTATTATTTGTAAATAAAAAGTTGGAAAAAATCAGGACCCAACTACATGCTGTCTCCAAGAAATGACTTGGAATATAGCACAGAAAGAATGAAAATAAAAGAATGGAGATATATACACACACACACGCGCCATGCAAAAAGGTACATAGGAAAAACTTCAAGAAAAAAGAATATTACCAGAGATGAAGAGGGGCATTTCATAATTATAAAAGGATCTGTTCATCAAAAATACATGAAATCCTGCCCTGGCTGCTGTGACTCAGTGGATTGAGTACCAGACCAAAGGGTCGCCAGTTCAATTCTCTGTCAGGTCATATGCTGGGGTTGCAGGCGAGGTGCCCAGTAGGGGGCACTCAAGAGGCATCTACACATTGATGCTTCTCTCCCTCTCTTTCCCCACCCTTTCTCCTCTCTAAAAATAAACATATGAAATCTTAAAAGAATACATGAAATCCTGTACGTGTATGTACCTAAAAACAGAGCCCAGAAAGAGACGAACCACAATTACACTTGAGGACTAACACTCCTCACTATAAAATTAACGAAACAACAAAAAATATAAAAAGTTACAGAAGATTTTAACAATACTATCAAACACATTTATCAAATCGATATTTATAGAACAGTATATCATTTTATTCAGCACTGTACTGGAGGTTCAAGCCAGTGCAGTAGGCAGTAAGGTATAAAGAATGGAAATAAAGAAGTAAAACTATCTTTATTCACAGACAACATGATACAAAATCTGAAAGAATCTACAAAAAAGCCTCTGAAACTAGTAAGAGATGGTGGAATCACAGGACCCAAGGCCAAGTGTGTACAAATCAATTGCATTTTTATGTGCTAGCCACAAACTGAGATTCCGTTTAAAACACCAGTTATAACTCTATCAAAAATGTGAAATGCTTAGGGACAAACTTAACCAAATACGTGTAGAACACTGAAAACTACACAATATTACTAGGAGGAAGTAAAGAACTAAAAAAATGGAAAGATACACTGTATTCATGGGTTGGAAAAGAAAGAAAACTCAACCTGGAAATGGAGAACCAGCAAATATCAACTGCACACATCTCTAGTGCCTGACTATGTTTCCTGCCCACACAGAAACATGAATAGAATAAAATTAAGGCCCATCAATTTTTATTAGTATTGACTATTCTAACACCATCTGTTTTAGTTGGATCCATTTTAAGTAATCATTGTAACAACATATCTTCTTGCAATAGCAAATTGTTTAATAACAGCAATGCCAAGTCAATAAACACCTAAGTGGGCCCCTATAATGAGGAGGATGCAATAGGATTCTAGAAACATTGAAAGTTTTAACTCGTCAATACACAGGTTCTACATCCATTAAGATATTCAGGGTTCTTAAAGCATACAGAGAAAGGAATGTTTGCCAAGTAAGTATTATAGCTAGAAAAATCCAAATAAATTAATACATCTAAATTATAAAGTACCCATGACTGTTCCCTTAACACCTGGTAGTTAAATGATTTTTTAAAATTTTGTATGTATTGATTCCAGAGAGAGAGAGAGAGAGAGAGAGAGACATCACTTGGTTGTTGCCTGCTGCACATGCCTCAACAGGGAATGAACCCACAACCTAGGTACGTGCCCAGACCAGAAACTGAACTCACAACCTTTCAGTAGATCGGACACTCCAACCAAGCCACACCCCAGGCACTGGTAGACCACTTTGTGACTTCATTAAAAACAGGTAACTCATAACAACTACAGTTGTCATACTATACAGGCTAGGTTTTTCCTTTTTTAAGGTGAAGAATTCTTTTTCATAGTTTTTGTTTTAATCTTTTCACACAATGCCGGTTAGTATTATGCCTCTCAAATTTATTGAACAATTAGTGGGCCCCTAATTCGAGATACATACTTTGGCACAAAGGCACATCTAGATTACCTCCATATTTATATACCAAAAGTTTATTATAAAAACTTGAATCACTTTCATATGGTTAACTGTTAAATATGAAATATCTGTTTTAAGGAAAACAGAAAATTATAAGAAATTTTTACACTAAAATACACTTTAAAATTAAGTAAAATTTATACCGCCACCTCATGACTTGGCTACCATAACATTAAAGACATTTAAAATAGTTTTTGTTTTTATCACCATTGTTTTCTATCTCAGTCTCACTGTGTTGAGAGTTATAAAAGTAACTCGAAACTAAAGGAATTAATAAATCCTGAAGTTTTCTCTCTCTTTTTTTAGCTTCATTAATCCTGAAGTTAGGAGAGCAAAAAAGGGAAAACACTGTAAGATGGGGAACATAACAGGAAAAGATCATAAAACTGGTTAGGGAACAGGACATCAAGTTCCTACATGAGCATCCAAATAAAGTCACTAGCTATTTTCACTGGGATATATTTTGTGTGTATTTGATGGGGGTAAAGGAAGGCAGTACTCTGCCTTCAGTAGTATGGATAATTACAGAGGGGGAAAAAATTAAACATTTTTAAAAGTATATACCATGTAAAATAAAAACCAAGTTATTACCAAATATATCTCAATAAATCATATCAAGTGTTCAATACATACCTTCTTCTGGAGTCTCTCCACAAACCCAATGGGATTTTTTAGTGCTTCTCTCTGGTGTCTGCTTAAACTCTCAAGGTCCTGGACTGCTTGGGAGCGCTGAGCCTCAAGTACAGCAATCGTCTGTAACAGTCTCTGATAACTACAGAGACAGAGAAGGACACCTCACTCAAATTTTCTAATAAACGCAATAAATAAAAACTGAGTTCAAGCCATAAACTACTATTAAATCACACAGTCTTTTTAAAGTTACCTGAAAGAGTTTAGTAAAACATATTACTGGGAATAAATGAGGTCTTCCTGAGTTACGAAGTACCTAGTCAGAAAATATCAGTTAGAGAAAGCAAAGCCTTATTCCCCCATTTTTAATTCTTGAAGCTTGAAGTACAGAAAAGAAAGTATTTTGACTTTCCAACAACCAAAGTCATCAAGAAACCACTAAATGAAAAAAAATTAAAACTAAGATTTTAGCACTAGCAGGGATCACAAATTCAGCCCCTTCGTTGTACTCTCCTGGAATAAGGAATCTGAGGTACATTTTCTTGCTCAGTATTACAGGAAATTGTCACATAATTCAACGTGATCTTATGTATCATGCTCCTCATTTACTCTACTGTACTTGCTGATTTCTAAGTATTAATTTTTTTTTAAGATTTTAATTATTTATGTTTACAGAGATAAAAAAGGGAGGGAGAGAAACATTGACAGGCTGCCTCTCACACACCCCCAACACGGGACCTGGCCTGCAACTCAGGTATGTGCCCTGACAGGGAACTGAACCAGTGAACCTTTGGTTCACACACCAGTGCTCAATCCACTGAGCCACACCAGCCAGGGCAAATATTAAATATTTTTAAAAATAGGCCTTAAATATGTTTTACTTCCTTTCCTACAAAAGTCCATTTAGCACAGCTAACATAACTTCACCCACCCAAATCTACTTACTACCTGCCATAATTCTGAAATCCAGTATGGTACATGTATACTAATTAATCCTACCCTCCCCTGACACCCACTAGCTCAAATTGTCTTGCCTCTCTAAGGTCTAACTTCACATATAGATATACAGATGGAAACATGTTGACCCAAAAGCTCTGAATGCTCAAGTTTATTTTGCAAAAAGAATCAAGAAAAAGTCACTCCAAGTTCACTTCAAAGTAAGTGATTAAGTCCTTAAACTATTAATGAAGCACAGTTTTTCTTTATGGCCTCAAATAAATTTCACTGTTTCCCACTAGACTGTAAACTCCACGATGGCAAACACCATCTGAAAAGTCCAGTTTTGTTTATCCGGTGTGTAGCACACTTCCCAGCATAGAGATGTACAATAAATATTTTTGAACGAACAAATAAACTGACAGATGTTCTGTGCAATAAGAAGTATATTAAATGTTTTAAGTTCACAAGTCAGCAAAACTAGCTGAAATTTCAAAGGTAAAACAATGCGGTTCGAGGTTCACAAACAGCATAGCTGCAACATGACGTCAGAATGCTTTCTCAGCTCCCTGTCCAACACACCTTATTCTTGTTCTCAAGTCCCCTGTTAACTAATCCTTGGTGAAATGTTTAATATTAAGATTAAAAACTGCTGGCACTGAAGAGTGAGACTCCTCTCAAGGTAGAGATACCTCACTAAAAGTTAGAACTGAGCAGGAAGGCAAGGCTGTAAAGTCACTCCTGGGTAAGTCACAGAGGTTAAGTCCAAACTCAGTCACTAAGCCGCTGTTTGCTTCGAGGTGCATGGAGTGTACAAATCCTGCCTCTGCTGCCTCTTTCTACCAAGCAGGCTCACCCAGGCTCAATCTCAGGGTGACGGCAGTGCACTGAATCATAGAACCCATCCTCTCTATGTATTTCACCCCTAGAACTCCTACCCTGCTAGGTGAATAACCAGACTTGTCAGAGCACCTCTATAATGTGACTGATACCTGTTTTTAATAAGAGTTGCACACTTCTGTATCATCAATATAAAGTGACTGTGAATGTATTAAATTTCAGCAACTGGTGACAGCACAGTAACCATCAGGAAGGAATGAGAATAGAGTTGTGGAAGAAACAGGCAGAGGCTTGAAAAAAGTGCTACAGCCCATTATTAACATTAGGAAGAAAGGTCTTTATCTGAAGCCAATAAATTTTAACAATTTTTACTGCATGTGAATTATTCCAAAAAATTCTGACTTTAAAAATTCCAACAGAGATGACAAAGAAAGTATAACTTTTCAACTCCTATTTTGCTTCTCTTTAATCAAAATAAAATGATTAGATTGAAAGGCCTACAATAAACACTGGTAAAGTCCAGAACAAGTGAAAAGACTAATAATAAAACAATGAATTCAAGTCTTCTGGCCCAGCTAATTTGAATTATTTCCTAGAATACTCAGAGACTTTACCAGTAAGATCACACACACATCCCTATACAGAAATGGAAGGAATCATAAAAAAACTTGGGCAACATGTAAAAAACATTGTGATAAACACAAATCTATTTTCAACCCCACTCACATACTTTACCTCCTATGCAAACTACTGGAAGCTGATCCACTCATTGATCAAGACCAGATTCATTTTTTAATTAATTCAGTCATTATTTACTAAGAGAAGATACTATCCTAAAAGCTTTAAGAATTATCATGGTAAATAAGGCATAGAGCTTAGGTGTAATAGGGGAGCTACAATTGAGAGAGAAAAGGAATTAGATGGAAGTGAACGAGACAGGATTGGTCATGTTGTTCCACCTGGAGAGTGGACACTGGACAGTCCATCATACTAGTCTGTCCACTTTTTGTTAATTTGCAATTCTCCACAATGAAATAAAAAAAAAACTCCAACATCAGTCCATATTAATGGAGGGCATGACCATTATACTCTTCCTGGGCTGGTAAGATCACACCTGTACTGTATTCAGCAAGACAAACAGGTTCATGAACAGATAAGACAGATGAGAAACTGTGTAATATGAAAAAACAATACTGTAACACATTTCCTGAATGTGTCCTATACAGGGGGGGGGACAAAAGCAGGTTTACGGTTGTATGGAAAATAATACAATTATAAATCATAATACAAGAATAAACTGTTTCACCTACTCACACCCTAGTGTAAGTGTAAACCTACTCTTGCCACACCCTGTGTTCCAGACACTGTTGTATTTTAAGTGTAGTAACTCAATTCTCACAGATTTATAAGCTAAAACACCATTACCCTTATTTTATAGGAAACCAAGGTACAGATTAAGAAACCTGCCAAGATCAGACCAGCCATTTATTGGGTAGATGTGATGTGAGGAATGGTTAAAGACTCAGAATATTTAGCCAAGAAATGAAAAACTCCAACAGAAAATTATTTCAATCTTTACTTAACATACAGCTATGTGGAAAAGAAAATAGACTTGTTTCATAGGATACAAAGGGTTAAACCAGAATTAAATTGTGATAACTGCACAACATGGAAAAAAATCTTCTCTTAGTCAAAACCAATAAAAGTTGGCAGGAGAGCACCCAATCATCCACAGATGTTTGTAAGAAACCAAAGCACTAAAACTCCCAAAACTCTTTCATTTCAGTGTAACATGCTACTTTCACTTTTAATGCTCATAGAACCAAGAAAGAAAAGAAAATAATTTTTTAAATGTATACACTATTACAAGGAAGCAAGTATAGTGATAGTAAGCTTACCTGTGGCAAATATTTATTCATTTTATTTTAGGTCTTAAGTATAAAATAAGACTTTAGCTTTTATATTATAGATATTTAGATAAAATATAAACACTCAAGTCTATATCTATTTTCACTATCTTTCGTTATCCAAGTCCTCTTGAACTCTTTATTCACTTCTGTTAATATAAAAACATTTATATGAAAAAGCATATAGGTAAATGTCCTGATGTCTGGAAGAAAATACCAAGGAATTAACGATCTACAAGTTTAATTTTGTTGTCCAATTTCTAGGCAGTAGTTTTACACATTCACTGTTGGGGAGGGTGGGAGGGAAAGAGTTTATTTTTTAACCAAGCCAGAATCTTTCTCAAGGAATCAGTTCTTCACTTCCATTACAAAAACAACTTTTAAGGTTACATGGCATCTGTAATCTTAAAAAAATGATCAAGTACACATTGTTAAAAATCCAGGCTGAGGGACATTCTGCCAAAAAACCTGGCCTGATTTTTCAAACAGCCATTAAGTAGTTTCATTAAAAACAAAACAAAACAAAAAACCCTATTCTAGATCAGGAACATACAACCTATGGCTTGCCTATTTCTATAAAGTTTATTGGAATATAGCCACATTCATTTGTTTACATACTGTCTATGGCTGCTTTTGAGCTACAAGTGAGAGTGAAGTATTTGCAAAGTGGAGTAGATCCACAAAGCCTAAGATATTACTACCTGGCACTTTAACAGATGAGAAAATTTAGATTATGGAGTATATCACTTTATTTTATCAATGCCAAAATGCTGGGGTGTAAGAAGGTATTTAATGTTATGCAGGAGAATGCCCTTGTTTTTTAGGATACTAAAATATAATATACTGTGATGAGTACAACAAACCTTTAAATGACTCAACAAAAAGAAGTTTCAAAGTATATGGAGTAAGGAGGATGTGGGAAAAGGAAGAGAGAAAACAAGTAACACAAAATGTTAAGCTGTTTACTGATGAATAAAGCTGAAGAGCATACAGATGCTTCTCATAGTATTCTTCCAGCTTTTCTAAGTTTTATAATTTTCCTAAATAAAAACTGAGTTATGAAGAAGCTACTCATTATGCTTTGCTACTAGAAATGAGCAGCCTGATTATCCTATGAATACTGACTTTGATTAAACACACTGGAAAAAAACCAGAGGACATGAGGTGATATGAGAATAAATGTGTAAGTTTAACTCCACCGTAAGAAAAGGGAAGTGACCATAGAAAAACAATCAGATGAGCTAACCAATGTTTTCACTTATGTGCACATGTACACAAGTGAACACATATTATGTACTGGTGAGAAGGAAATGAGAAAACAGAGCAAGATATATTAGACTTCATTTTCAGCAGGACAAAACTGTGGTGAATTGGTTCTAAAGAATAATAATCGGCCCTGGCTGGTGTGGCTCAGTGGATTGAGCTCCGGCCTGCAAACCAAGGGATCACTGGTTTGATTCCCAGTCAGGGCCTGGGTTGTGGGTCAGGTTCCCAGGACAGGGCATGTGAGAGGCAACCACACACTGACCAATTTCTCTCCCTCTCTTTCTCCCTCCCTTCCCCTCTAAAAATAAGTAAATAAAATCTTTTTTTTTAAAAGGAATAAGAATCAGGCCACTCAATTGTTAAATTCCATCCTAGCAATTCCCCAATATAAAATAATTTAGGGAAAAAATGCCTCAATCTAATCACATCATTTTAACCAAGTGTGAAATTTCTCCTTTCTGCAAAATAATCACATCATTTTAACCAAGTGTGAAATTTCTCCTTTCTGCAAAATACTGAGTTAATTAATTAGGTATATACATGATTGAACAGAAATTACTTTTATGTGAGTAGCACACACATTTAAAAAATTTGGTAAAACAGGACCATAATTGATATTTTCTCTTTCATGAAAGGCTTCAAACACTGAAACTACAGGATCTATAAATTAAGTAACTCACTGTAAATTAAAAATTCACAAATGACCTCTCACTCTCTATGAAAAAGTAATAGTCATTAGAAAGCGACCAAAAAGCCTTTTAAGATATTCTATGTTAAGAGAAAAATAAGTATCTCAACTTCTAATAATACGTCTTTCCAGGTATAAAGCTTAACTCTGCATTAACTAAAAATGCTGAATAAAAACAAGAAAAAACATGTACTTATTCATTTTAAAAGCATGGAAGAACCACTAACACACTAAGTTTTTTTATTAAAAGGCCAAACCCTAAATGAAGGCATACACTGGGATGGTCAAACGGAGCACAAGACTGCTGTGGGCTTGAGGGCAGGTGCTGAAACATGCAAGCTGGAGCTCAACCGCCTGTCTCACTTGGCCAGGGATATGAAGGCAGAGCCGGCAAAGCAGCCAGTCTAATAGGAGACGCTCTTCCGTCAAGCTGCAACCCTACCACCCTTCACTTCCATCCCACAGGAGAGCTGCTTCGGAACCGAGGGAAAAAGCAAATAAAAATTTCAAACATAGAAAGCTGTTACCACCACAAGACAGTCCTCATGTATCTATCTGCTGCCCAGTATCTTATTACTTGGGTGGCCTGAAAGAAGGAAAGCCATGACTATAGTTTAAAGCAGTGCTTCTGAGCTAATACAAACACAGCCATCCTCTGCCAAAATACCGACAGAAGAAAATGCATTTTCCTTGGAGAACTATACCTCCATTGTAAGCCTCAAAGATAACCAACAGTTTTCCAAAGAAAGTAAACAGCTCACATTTTCAAATTACCAAGAACATAAGAAAATAAGACACAGAAAATTAAGAATAAAAGACAAGCTCGAAATTAGATACAGGGAATAGGAAGCTACAAAAACTGAAAATGTAGGAAACAACAAAAACTGAGCGTGTGGCTTTGAAAAAGAAGCAAATTCAAATTTTAAAAATGCAATTAAAACAAAAAGCTCAATGAGAACAAATTTCTACTTCCTAAAAATGCGGACAGAGCAAATTCAAACAAATCATTAAAGATATGCTGGAAAAAATATTTAAAAGCATCAAAGAGCTAAGAGAATCATGAGGTATTGCCCGGTCAAGATCCATGAGAAGATGGAAACTAGAAAGTTAAAGCACTTTGGGAAGCACCTGTGCCTTGGAGCAAGTTACTTATCCAGAAGTGGCTGACAGGCTGAGCAGTGCTTTTGATAGCTGCAAAAGGTAGATCAAAGTTGGAGTCAAGGGCTAACCAGGGTAGAGGTCCAAAAAACCCGGCTATGCATTGGCCTGGGATCCTAAAGGGCTACACCCTAGGAATAACGTGAACAGGAAGTAAACAGCCTCCTCAGAGAGCATTAGAATGCCTCAGTTTGTAATTAATAAAACTAAAGATGCACATATGTAGACATCCCACACCATATAGGTATGTAACCTCAAGAAAGTCTTGAATGTACACGGCAACATATAGCAGCCTTATTCATAACCCAAACCCAGAAACTACCCAAATGCCCATCTAAGCAGAATGGATAAACTGTGGTATACAATATATAATGGAATACCATGCGGCAATGAAAACAAACAAAATACATCTATTTATAACACAGAGAATATCGAAAACATAATGTATCACAAAAGAATACAAGCAGTATTGGCCAAAAACTAAGCTTTATTATTTAGGGACACACACACAGGTGGTTTAACCCTTTAAAATAGCAAAGAATAATTTTGAAAGATAGTGGTTTGGTTACCTTTGAGAAGAGGAAGGGGGAACAACTGAGGAACAACTCACTGGGGACTTCTGGAGTGTTATAATATTGTTATTTCATAGCCCGGGTTGTAGTTAAACAACTATAATTTGTTTTATTTCATAATTATTTTATATCTGTATATATTTCATTACTGTCACATGCTTGAGACACTGCATGTGACAGGAAAATTTTCTGAAAAGGGAAAATTTTCGAGGATGTAAATGTTAGAGAGATCACTTCTTTTCTTTTAGAACTTTATTTTAAATTCACATAGGAGTCCTGGCTCAGTCTTGGCTCTCTCAGCAACTAACTACAGAACCTTATCCAAATCATTAAACCTTGGGTCTTAGCTTCCTCTACTATGAAATGAGAATGGACCAGACAAGTGATTACCAAAAGGTTTTTTCAAAGTGAAACATTTTAGAATTGTAAGAAACTTGTTCAGCTTTCGTCACTCATTATTATACATTCTTCCTGAGTTAAAAATGGACTCACTTTACATTGTACACATAAATGCAGCATTAAATCACTGTTTTCTTCCTAAGAGCTGAGTTTATGAGCTCTGCCCACTGTGAGAAGTATGCCAAGTAACTGCTCTCAGAGGAGAAAAGTATTTAAAAAGATCCAAGGGATTAAGTTTCTCCTATTTCACAATGTCTACTCGTGGCACGTTAATGGCTTTTCTCTCACAGAGATTACTTCCAAAAAGAAATTACCTAGAATATAATGGCTATGGTAAATAAAGGGACGGGCTATTCTAGGCCTAGTTCACTGAATAGTAATACTTCTTAAAGGCGGGAATTTTTAAGCATGTCTATTCCTCTAGTTTTTAAAATGTATGTCTTGTCTAATTTATTACATCATGCAATCCTTGAGAGGAAAGCCATTTTTCTATTTCTTTAATATTGTACCACAGCATGCTAAGGGTCAAAAGACAAAGATAAAAACAAACAAAACCCACAAAAGTAAGTATAAGCTGAATAGTTATTTGGATAGATGACTTTTCAATGGTTAAAAACTGTATACAGAACGCTGGTATGTGTGTTCTTATGAGTTCTTCAGGTATGCTAAAGGTACATATGGCCTCGATCCTTTTTAAAACTTAAGACTTCTATGGACACGTGAGAGGGAAGACGTATCAAATTCATGGATGATGTGCAACTGAGGGTAGCAAATACTGTAGATGAAAAAAATCATGATTAAAAGTAACTAGCATGCTAGAATAGATGAAATTTAGACCATATAAACTAGACATGATGAAATTTAACCCCACAAACAAAAAACCTGGAATTGAACTACAAAATAACCAGACAAATGCAGGATGGCATGAACTTGCCTAAACAGGCACAAAAAATGTAAGCCTTCCAGCTGATCCTAAGTTAAGTTAGAGGTTAAAGTGTATGTATTAGCCCGAACTTGTACAAACACAATGAAACACGTACCAAGCACAGTCACTGTACATAGCACTTCCTCAGCCATTCTGACAGGTGCAAGTGTAACCAACATGCAGTCCTACCCTCAGGGTCATTACAATTTAGGTTAAGAGGGTGTGTATATGTATACTGGTAGTTGCTTATTTAAATATTGACAAGAAAATTTATAAAAAATTCCTAGTCTGTTCCTAAAATTTACAAGAATTATAATGATTGAGATATTAAAAGAGAAAAAGACATGTAAAATTAGGCTAACCATGATGAGTACATAGCATGTTATGAACAAAGTGATCATTCCAGGGAAACGCAAGCAGTATTTTACATAAGTAAAAACCAAGTTAAATCTCAAAAAACGTGTGGTATTTCAACAGGAAAGGTGAAAGAAGTTAAGATATACCAGGCACAATAAACAGAGCACGGAAAGTGTGATGCGCGTTGAAAAGGCTGGGATAGCACAGAAGGAATACAGCATGAAGGCAAGCTGAGAACACTGAGTCTTTAAATGACACCAAAAAGGGCTGCAAATCTGATGAGACCAAGAGATACGGGCTCTAGTCCCATTCTGACAAGCAGTGGTCAAGATCAAATCAAGCCTTCAGTTTCCTCTTCTACAAAATAAAAGTCTCCAAAGTCACTTTTTAAAAAAATCTAAACAGTTTTAAGAAATGTAATATAAAGTTACTTTCCAGTTCCAGAATCCCAGAAGTACAGCTTATACATTTGTATTAAAAAAAAGTAGTTCCAGATTATTCTGAAATACCCGCTGCATAAAGTACCACCCTAATGTAATAGGAAGCAACTTCAAGTTTTGAACAATGATGACATTAAGAAAACATTTGCATTTGGAAGACTAATATGGCTGCAATGGATAAACTTAAGAGGTGAAAATGGCAAAGGATACAACATAGAAAGGCTATGAAGATGACGTTTCCGATTACATTCTGATGCCATCTTCAACACTGAAGTGTACCCAGAAGTTGTTAAGCAGCTGGAGTTCTGAAAAGCAGAAAAGTTAAAAGAATGTAGCTAGCAGAAGAGAACATATTAAAACTGTCCTCAAGATACGAGAGGCTACTATATAGAAAAGGGAAAGTCAAACTCACATCACTGAGCAGAGGTTTTTAGGAAGGAATCTGAGGCTCAATATAAGGAAAGATTTCATAACATATTGAGTTCCCTGTCGCTAGGTAAGTTCAAATACATACTGAATGACCACCATCATGCCCTGGCTGGTGGGGCTCAGTGGACTGAGTGCCAACCTATAAACCAAAGAGTTGCTGCTGATTCCATTCCCACTCAAGGCAACATGCATGGGCTGCGGGTGGGTCCCCAGTGGGGTTGCATGAGAAGCAACCACACATTGATGTTTCCCTCTCTTTCTCCCCTCCTTCCCCTCTGTCTAAAAATAAATAAATAAAATTATTTAAGAAAAATGTAAAACTACAGAGACAGTAAAGAAATCAGTAGTTCCCAGAAGTTGGGGAAAGGGCAGAGCGTAGAACATATGATGCAAAGGGGACTTTTTTATACCAGTGAAATTATTCTGTATGATACTATAATGTTGGATGACATTAAACATTTTTCAAACCCATAAAACTTTAAAGCATAAAGAATGAACTTTAATATATGCAAATTTTTAAAAATCATTGAAAAGGTTACAGGATCCTAGAAAGGAATGTGATACAAAGACTTAACTAGATTATAAATGTATGAAACAACCTCACTGAGAGGGGTAGAAGATAAAGATTTTGACCTAGGTTACTGTGGAAATGAGTGACATCTCTAAGAATAAAGGCAAAAGGAACTGCACATAAAGCACTATTTCTAGCTGACAAAATTTCCCATGACGGCAGGAGTTAACAATTCTAATACTACTATACATATAGTAGAATTACATTAATAATAGAATTAAACAATTAAATAAGTGAGTGGTGGATGTCCAGGTTTGCCAGTGGATGGGAATGTAAAGATAATCAAAGAAAGGAGGCAAGACTGATCCATGTGGTAATACAGTGAATTAGCAGTAGAGTCAAAATATGAATTTATGTTTAGCTTAGTAAAGATACAGATGATTATCATACAGATATTTACAGATATGTGTACATACACAAATTAGCATACACATGTGTATTTTTTTTGCTGTCAGCTAAGACAGCTAAATAAAAGCAACAACTCCTCCCAGTAGCAATAAGCATACAAAATACCAAAATACTGGTTTCTAACACTGTTCTAGAATAAAGGGAACAAGAAATTTTTGCAGAGACAGCTGATTCTTGAATGAAGGCAGGAAATATACACCACCTTGAAGGGACACAGGAGCCCACAGAAAGTTTACCAATTGCCACAGCTAGAAAAATTTGAGCAAAAAAATAAAGTAGTACTACATTATAACCGAGGTATAAAAATAAATATTTGAGTCCATACTGCTATAGATAATTGATTGAAGAAAAAAAAATTTCCCACACAGAACTCCAAATAATTTATGTACTCTTCCCTCAAGAAGGAAGAACATAACTCCCTGTTCCTAAGTACGGACTGTGCATAGAGATTTCTTTCCAAAGAATACACTACGGACAGAAGGAGGAAAAAAGAGTAACTTTACAGTACAGAAACCTGATGAATACTATTTCAGCCAGGCAATCAAGGTCAACATCAACAGCAATAAATCATATTCATAGTATATACCCATGTTACAATGTGATAAAAATGGCACTGTATGCAGCTCTGGGATCTTCCTCCCCAAAACTCACGACTCCAGTCTAATCATGAGGAAAACATCAAATTCCAATGGAGAGATACCTAATATAATACCCCTCAAAACTGCACAGGTCATCAACAAGGAAAGTCTGAGAAACCGCCAAAGCCAAGAGAAGCCTAAGGAGAGTTAAAAACT
>VMDR010024188.1:0-15172 GCA_007922815.1 Macrotus californicus | reverse complement strand
CTTACCCTTTGGGACAGCACAGATGGACCTCGAGAGCATGATACTAGGTGAAATAAGCCAGTCAGAGAAAAACAAATACCATACGATTTCACTCATATGTGATATCTAATGAACAAAGTAACTAAAAAACAAAAGAGACAGACTCATAGAGAGCAGGCTGGCAGCGGTGGGGGTGGGGGTGGGCCGCTTGGAGTGTCTCGGTGTGGAGAGATGACATGTCAAAGGGACTTTTTAAGAAAAAGATAATCAAAACTATGAACAATAAAATGGCAATACATACATATCTGTCAACAATTGAAAATAAAAAACAAACTAAGCAAACAAGAACAGAAACAGAACCATGGATAAGGAGAGGGTTTTGATGGTTGCCAGAGGGGAGGGGTGTGGGGAATGGGTGAAGGGGGGAGGGGATTAAGAAGTACAAAGAGGTAGTTACAGAGCAGCCATGCAGATGGAAAGTACAGTACAGGAGATGGAGTAGCATGGACCCATGGACATGAACAATGGTGGGGGACTGCCTGAGGGAGTGGGGGTGCTGGGCAGAGGGGGAGCAAAGGGGAAGAAACCGGAACAGCTATAATAACATAATCAAAAACATATAATTTAAAAAATAATCAAACGATGAATGCTTAAATAAGTCAACTGACAAATGAATGTTTCTCTCTCTAAAAATCAATAATCATTTTTTAAAAAATCCAATGAGAGAAAACTCCTGTGATCTAAATGACACAATAGTTATGATTTGTTATTATAGCTAACATTCCAAAACAAATATGCAATTTCTTAACCAATATGACTTCAACTTAAAAATTAAAACGATAATCTGCTACAAATCTTCACCCTAAACACTAACCTTCTTTCATATGTACATTTTCTTCTTTATTGTGCCTTGATTTCCCAAAGAAATTTCAAATTGTGTGTGGGTGGATGTGAGGGGGAGCGTTGTGACTGAGAGGGAAACAAAGAGACACCTTTGGGTTTTCACATGTTATCACTTTTATGCGAAGGGTGAAGTGGCAAAGGGAGAAAATGAAGTCATAAAAGTGGTAAATGTATAAAAACTATAAAACCATTTTCGCTAACATCACCCAAATCTTCAACACTCATTTGTTTACCTACCTATCTTTTCTTCAGAAAGTAAACTTACTTTTCATGAGTCTAAAAAAAAATTATAAAAAAGCCCCAGCTGTAGGCAACTGCCTAGGTTGCCTTGCACCTCGGCAAGAGTCCCACTGCTGGGAGAACAGCAGCCAGTCGCTGGTCGGCATTCTGGGCCTGGTTCACGCCAACTCTGTTGTTAACTATACCAGAATGCCAGCAGAGTTGAAAAAAAAAATTATAAAAAAAGCTTGTCTTAAACTAAAGGATTTTTGTAAACAAATACACATGTACTTCCAAAATGTGAAATAAGCTCAAGGATAGAACTAGGAAAATCAAAATAACTATTTTATGGTAGTTGGGTCTATGAGTGTTTTTATTTAGCATTTTAGCCTAGACAAAATTTTAATGAACACATGCTAAAATCTAGAATTCCACATCATTTTAATGAACATGTGTGTATGTTCTCTTATTGCGTACAGAAATGAGGTACTCAAGAACAACAGCCAAAGTTCAAATGACTCTTCACTAACTCCTAAACCAACATCAAATTCTTCCCAGGATATTGAATATGTAAATGTTATAAGTAAGTATATTTTGAATGTATAAAAGTGCACTTTCCCTGGCCAGGTAGCTCGGTTGGTTAGAGCATCATTCCAATACGCCAAGGTTTCGGGTTGGATCTCTGGGCAGAGCACGTACAGGAAGCAACCAGTGAATGCATAAGTAAGTGCAGCAACTGAGAGCAGCAACAGATGAGTGTTTCTCTCTCTCTCTCTCTTCCCCTGCCTTCCCCTCTCCACCCCCCCTTCGTCGCTCTCTCCCTAAAATTAATATTTTTTTAAATAAAAAAAATAAAAGCACACTTTTTACAGTCACACAGACATAAGTACCGATTTATGATGTGAAACTCAACATAATCTGTTAACAGTGCTTTCAGGTAGCCAGAATCTAAAAACTGTCCTTTAAAAAAGAACTAAACCAGGTTAAATTTAATATAAGAGATATGAAGAAAATATTCCACTTCTTCAAATTTGCTTCAAAAGTAGCTACAAATGCAATGAGGAGAAAAGCATTTCTTTGGTTTGTTTTTGTTTTAGTACCTAGAAAACAAGATGCGGCTCTAAAGGAAATTTCAAAATCATATTTGCAGTTACTGTTAAAAACACCAACTAACACTTCACACTTAGAAAATACCACACCTCCACCTAGACTGAGACTCAGACTCTAAAGACTACAATTTGCTTTATGTACTCACACCTCCACACAAATCAGATCAACTTCACCACCTTATGGCTGATTACGTTTTCCTATCATTGTCCCTAACGGGCCAAGAAAAACATAAGAATGTTGGTTTTGCAATCTTTGACTCTTAGTCAAAGGCAAGTGTTTTCAAAAGTGCAATACCTGGATCAGAAACTGGCAGTTCTCGAATTTTCACTGAAGCCCTTTAACATAAAAATCAACCTCTCAACATCAAATTATGAGATACAAATCAAACTAGAGAGAAAAAAATTATTTCCAAAGCAGTGTTTTCTAAGTAACTTGCATGCTATACACGATATATGTAGAATTACAAATGTAACTCAATAATTTATTCTTTAATTTTTTCAATGTACTGGTTTGAGAGAGAGAGACTTGTTGTCCCACTTATTGATGCATTCATTGGTTGGATCTTGTACATGCCCTGACCAGGGATCAAACCCCCAACCTTGGCATACAGGGATGATGCTCTCACCAGCTGAGCTACCCAGCCAAGGGCCCAGTAATTTATTCTTTTATTTCCTAACCTATGACATTTTTCATGACTAAGACCAAGGCTAACTTGCACATAGACCTGAGGTCCTGTAGACTTGGCCAACCTTCAGCTTCCTTCTTAACCAGCAGAGGATGCTCAAACATGACCTGAAATGGAACATGGGCAGACCTGGCAAATTGGTAGGATGATTAAAATAGAGGGGAGGGGTGGACTGGCATAGCAATCATTTCCAAACCAACCGGTGAAAGTCACCAATGTCACCACGCTAATGTTTTCACTCCACTGAGGATACCAAACATATTTCAAAACACAAAATAGAAATCTACTCAGCTTGTAGGACAAAGAAAGACTTTACAAGCTTTTTACTTAAGCTAGAATGTCAAGGAAGCTTCCAATTTGAAAGGACAGAATACAGACTTCAAGGAGAAAAAAGAGGCAATCCAAGAGGGGTGGGGAGGAGTAGATAATAGTTCTACTTGCCATAGGTAGAGGGAGAGAAAACGTACCTTTGTAGAAATTTCCACCTTCCTCTAAAGGACAGAAAAAAATAACAGGATGTACCAATCAACTAACAGTGTACCCTGTGGGGCCAGAGAGCAAAGAAGCTCACTGAAAACATTCCCATTTGCCTTAGGCAAAAATATTCTTAAAATTTCATTCCGCAGCAAGTTTTCCTATCTTCGGATTTATACAGAAATGGTTTTCCTCATCCATCCCAATGAACTGACATTTCTAGATAGGAATAAATTACGCAACAGTCCCAATGATTAGGGTCTCCTTGGACTACGATTTGCACAGAAGGGTATTTTACCACCACTCCAATAATGACAAAAATACACCAGCACAGGTATCAGAGACCTCGTGCTACTGTGTAAGGTAATTGAAGATGAGGCACTTGCAGGAGTGTGCAAGTCCATCTCCGTCATTAGGATGAAAGCCAATTCAACATGTCCACTCACCTTACTGAAAACGGTCCCAACAGTATCAAACCCAAGTCAGTGTGTTATCTTAATTTCCAATACTAAAGAAAAAATATACTCAAACCCTACGTATAAACACAATTTAAATTCAAAGTCATTGGAAGAGACAAAGAAAATGCCACTGCTCTCTAACATCACACATCGGACCGTCACTGAGCACAGTACCCCTACCTCCAACACACCCCACAGGCACCATCTCAGCAACCCCAGGTAAATTTTGACAGCAGACATCAAGTTCCTAGAAAATTGCTCCCCAAATGTTAGTAATCTTAAAGTATTACAATTCCAAGAAACAAACCATAGAGAGCTAAAGAAAACAAACATAGAGAGCCATACGTCATTAGTTAAAATGATATATAAAGAACGAAAGAATGTTAATAATTGAAGCTGGTTTATGGGAACGTAAGAGTTCTCTCATGCTTTTGTGTATGTTTGAAATTTTCCATAATAAACTTTATTAATTTATTTTTATTGATGAATAGGTCAAATTTTAAATTCCAGAAATGAGTTTTTGTTAAATATTTATAAGTTGTGGGAAGAAAAAACAAAGTAACTAGCAATAAGTGCCTATTAGCTATTTTAATATATAACAACCCCGAGGAAACAGAATCAGCCCTACTTTACATTCTAAAAATGTAAGCATCTGAAGGGTTAATTTTCCCACGATGATAAAGGAGCTTAAGTGAAATTCACAACCAAGGAAGGGAGCATGGAGGGTGGGGGAACAAGGAGGGAAAGGGAGCAAGGAGGGAAGGGAGGAGCAAGGAGAGAGAGGGAGCAAGGAGGGAGGGGGAGCAAGGAGGGAGGGGGAGCAAGGAGGGACGGGGAGCAAGGAGGGAAGGCAACAGGATGGTGAGCACCAAGAACAACAGAAAAGCCATACTGTACTCACACACAACAGAAAAAATTAGACAAATACACTTTCTAGGAAACTCCACAAGTTAAAAAATTCTTGTAAAATTACTCAATGACAGGTATTCAAGGAAAAAAATACAAAAATATAATTGTTTAAAAACTTGTAATTATTCCATATCCGTGTGTACTTTACTATCAACATACCAAATCCTAAAGAAATTCCATTTCTCCCATGCTACTAACCAGTTAAATACATACACACCAAAATTACCCTAAACCTTCATTTAGTTATCTAACCACGAGTTTGAATACATTAAGAAAAGACTCTGAAAAAGTGTCATAACATATTTACAGTGATACTTGATATTTGTAATCCAGCAGACGTTAGTAGATCTTCCTCACACGAGGTGGGCAAAAGCAGGTATATAGTTGTGAGAACGTGAAACAGTTTATTCTTTATTTATTATTGTGTTATTCCCATACAAACAACTGTAAACCTACTTTTACCAATCCCCTGTACTTCAATTTACTGTACAAATACATTGCTCCCACACTCCAGTGTGTGTATACATGTGAAAATTCTTTTATAGTACACGGACCTTGCCCTGACTGGTGTGGGTCAGTGGGTTGGGTGTCATCCCGCGGACAGAGAGGTCGCAGGTTTGGTTCCCGGTCAGGGCACATGACTGAGGGCTGGTCCCCGGTTGGGGGTATGTAAGAGGCAACTGATCCCTCTTTCTCTTGTACATGTATGTTTCTCTCCCTCTCTTTCTTCCTCCCTTCCCCTCTCTCTAAAGATAATAAAAATCTTTTCAATAAATAACATTTATTTTTAGTAATGCAAAAAAAATGCTACTCTCCTTCCTTACATCGTAACTGACAAAAATCCTAGTTCCACAATTTGTCTATATAAAGTCAGAGTAGAAAAGCACTAATTCTAGTATGAACCACTGATCTTCAGAAAAAAAAATAATCAACTGAAAACTATACATAGACTATATTGTATGTTAACTTTGCTCAGTAAATGTATCATAGAAGCAAATCAACTTCAATGAAAGGTCATTTGCATACCAGAGGCCCATTGACACACCTTGACAAATACTAAAGGCGACATCTGTTCTCTAGTCTCTTCTGATTAATAAAAGCATCATCCTTTCCTGTTGAGGTACTCAAGGTGGTCACTATATAAAAGTCACAAAAGAGATGATTAAAATTCCACTTTCTTACAGGCTCAACAGACAAGGTCATTTCAGTCTTGGGAGCTAGGCCAACTAAATCTTGACCGTGAGAGTAAAGAAGCAAACTCCAGCACCCTGCATAATGATTAACTACATCATTAATTCCACTCAAGTTGAATATCCCATTCGCAAAAGCCTCCCTTCTCCTCATACACATTTCAGGTTGCGTAAAGTGGGGGGAAATCTCTCTTCCATAAGGGAAATCTTGACTATGTTTACGTAAGTTGAAAACAATCCAGATTCCTTCCCATCATCAATGATGTGACTGAAAGATGGCTCCAGCCACTAGAGCTGACCCTTAAACAACCCAGGTGTGAATTATGTGAGTCCACTTATACCTTGATTTTTTTTCAATAAATACTGTAAATGTATATTCTCTTCCTTATGATTTTCTTAACATTTTCTCTTCTCTAGCTTACTTTATTGTAAGAATACAGTATATATAATACATATAATACAGTATGTAATACATATGTATACATTATATACATACATACATAATAGCACACAAAATATGTGTTAATTGACTGTTTATGTTACCAGGAAGGCTTCCGGTCAACAGCAGGGTATTAGTTAAGTTTTGGGGAGTCAATAGTTATACATGGATTTTCAACTATAAGGGGGGTTTGGCATCTTGTTGTTCAAGGGTCAAATGTATTTCACATTTAAGGTTCTTTGCAATTATAAACCATATATGGCTTAGTGGTTAAGAGCTTAGGCTGAAAAAAGGAAAGAGCTTAGGATGCATATTCCCTAGTTTAAATCTCTGCAATATTACTCGTTATCCTGTCTATGTCTCAGCTTTATCATTTACAAAATGAATATTATACTAGTAAAATCTGTCATGCTATAACATATCTTTGCCTCCAATTATCTCCTACAGAAGAATTATTCAAGAGGAGAATGATGTAGGAATAGTGTGGAAATTACGTTGGTTCATATGTGATTTATTCCAACAGAATTAAAGTACTTAGCAACAGATAAAGATCTTTTTACAAAAACCTGAATATTTACAGAAATGCTTTCCTTTAATGCAAAGAGTGCCTGATCTAGTGACTACAAGAACTATGCTTTTCCACCATGTAAAGTATCTGACCATCTGCAAGAACAGATGAAGAAACTGCAAAGACATTTCCCCCTGCATTAAAACAATGAAGTAATGGAGAAAGCCACACCTGGATCGGACGTTTAGTACTGATAGAAACGTCTGCCTCCATCTCGATGAAGGAAGAAGCGTAAGCTCCAGGGTATCACAAAAGTGACTGATGCTAAGGTGAAAATAACAGTAGAGATTTAACCTTGCTAGTACTGTCATTATGGTTATTACTGGTTCTTTTAGTATTCTGGTTACAAAATTCCACAGGTTTTGAATCGCCCACCCTAATCCTATTTTTTCCCAGTAAGCCCTGTTCTTTTTAGCCCTATTATTTTTTTCAAAACAGAGGGTATTTTGGCAGAAGACCTATGCCTACCTACTAATTGTAAGAATTGTGAAAATTAAATTGGGTTAATACACACGTCAAACAGAATCTGGCACACAATAAATAAATCTTAGCTATTGCTATAGTATATATTATAACTCAAAATAACGAATTAACTTCAATTCAAAAGCATGCAAATAATCTATTTTTCCCCACCTCAAGATCCATAGATCATATCGCCATCACTAAATATAAAAACTAATCTCCCCCCCAAAAACCCTGAAAATAGTTGAAGAACCTGTTCCCTGAAGCTCCCAGGTTACAAACCTGCACAGCACGTTACTGTGAGGAATATGGTACTCAGCTCTAAGAAAACGAAAGCACTTGTATAATGCATTGCTCTACAACTTTAAGACAGCCATGAGGTCACTAGAGGGGAGAGGAATTTTTCAACCCCACTGTAATCTTATGGGACCACCATCTTATATACGGTCCACTGTCAACCACAACATCATATGTAGCACATGACTGTACTATAGTTTATAAATAAAAATATCACTCCAATGAAGTCATTATTCACTGAACAAAGATCTTATTAGGCAAGGAGAAAACCTTTTTTAGTTCTCAAGCAATAGATATATCTCTAACAAATATAGCTAATCAAGATCACAACAGTTTTTCATCTTTCTACACATCTCTCTCTAAAACTGTGATTTTTACAGGACATAAATTACTAAGAGACTGATGGGATAAGTAATGAACAGAACTCTGAGAAACAAATGCAAAGACCCAGGAGAACAGAAGCAACAACATTCAGAGCATGGCCATCAGATGGTTAGATAACTTTATAGTAAGTCATTTGGTGTCCAATTTCCTACCCAAAGTAAAAATTCACTTTACAAAATCCCCAATATGCAAGCCTCTAAAACCTGCAGCGACAAGCAATTCTCTACTTCACAAAGCACATTTCAATCACATATATTAATCCTGGATAACCCAATTAAATTTTTGAGGAATCAAAAAAGACACACAAGCCCTGGCTGGTGTGGTTCAGTGGATTGAGCATAGGCTGTGAACCAAGGGGTCGCCGGTTCGATTCCCAGTCAGGGCACATGCCTGGGTTGCGGGCCAGGTCCCCATTGGGGGCCATGTGAGAGGCAACCACACATTGATGTTTCTCTCCCTCTCTCTCTCCCTTCTCCTCTCTCTAAAAATAAATAAATAAATTCTTTAAAAAAAAAAAAAAAAGAACCAATGAAGTAATATTATTGGGTTGGCCAAAAATTTTTCCGAACAATGGCTCTAGTAATAGTTGTCTTTAACTTCATTCTAAACAATTTTGTTAGATTGTATTGTGACATGTCATATCAGTGTGCACTTTTTAAAAAAAAAACATCAAAATTGGTGAATTTTTGTGCAGCCATTTCAATATTTAAGATGGAAGAAGATACACAACATTTTCAGCATATTTTATTTTATTATAATAAAAAGGTAAAAACACAACTGAAACACAAGAAACGATTTGTGCAGTGTATGGAGAAGGTGCAATGACTGATGAAACATGCCAAAGTGGTTTCGAAGTTTCTTGGTACTACTGACATTTTGGCAAAAGTTCTTTGCTGTGGGGCTGTCTTGTGCGTTGGAAGATGTTTAGCAGCACCCCGGCCTCTCTACCCACTAGCGGCTGATAGGAGATAGCCAACATACTCAAAATATCCAAATTAAAAACAAAAATGAAAAATGTGTCTTTTATTTTACGGAAAAAATTAAATGGGCTTTTTGGCCAACCAAATAGATAAGAGGAGAAAAACAACTTTAAGAAACTTAAGCCATGGCTAGTGTAGCTCAGTGGATTGAGTGCAGGTCTGCGAACCAAAGGGTCGCCAGTTCAATTCCCAGTCTGGGCGCGTGCCTGGGTTGCAGGCTAGGTCTCCAGTTAGAGGCATGTGAGAGGCAACTGATCAATGTTTCTCCTGCACATCAATGTACATCGATGTTTCTCTTTCTCCCTTCCATCCCCTCTCTCTAAAAATAAATAAATAAATCTTAAAAAAAAAAAAAGTAACAAAAATGTGTTCTGGACTTTTCATTTAAATACACAAACTATTAAAAATACTTTAAAGAATGTGTTAAAGAGATACTTCATATATAAAAATATACTACTAGATTAGTTCAGATAAGTCAGCATGAGAAACAAAAAGCTTACTTAATTTCCTTGAGTATTAATTCACAAACAGAAAAAAAAATTCTGTTTTTTCAACTCCCAAATGATTTCTCCGTTTAAAATGAGCCAATTCAAATGTAAATAAGACTGTATACCCACAGGAGCCTAAATGATCGATTCTATTACTTCTAAGAAATTATAAGGTTTCCAAAATCCACCAATTCACCCAAATTTCTTCTAATTATCAACATTAATAAACAATCTTACAATATCTACTCATAATCTATATAAATGTTCATATACTTTGAAATAAGTACTCCCCTTCTGGAAATTTCAATGTACAAAATGCCTACAGAAGGACTTTAACAGCAAAAAAAAAAAAATTACTCAACAATAATTCATCTCCTCGTACACACTGAAAACTACAGAACTGTGATGAAAGATACTAAGGAAGACCTACATAAACAGAAAGACGATTCACATTCATGGACTGTAGAACTCCATATTCCCCCAAACTGATCTATCGATTCAACACCTCCCCATTAAAATCCCAGCCTGTTTTTTTACAGAAATTGACAAGCTAATCCTACAATTCACATGGAAATGCAAAGCACCTAGGAAAAACAATTTTGAAAAAGAACATGGAGAACATACATCCCTATTTCGAAACTCCCTACAAAGCTACAGTAATCAAAGCAGCTTGGTGGTGGTGTAAGAACAGACATGCAGATCAACAGAAAAGAAGTAAGAGTCCAGATAAAGCCCTACACTTGTGGTCAACTGATTTTGGACAAAGGTGCCAAGGCAATTCAGTAGGAAAGAATATCCTTTGTATACCTGGCAGTGAGACAACTGAAGAGCTACACACAAAGTGATGAATTTAGGCCCTTATCTGAGTATTCCTTCACAGCATACAAAAATCAACTCAAAATGGACCAAATGTAAGAGCTAAAACTGTAAAAAATCTTGAACCCAGGATGTAAATGTTCTAAAATTAGATTGTGGTAATGGCTGCACAACTTTGTAAACTTACTAAAAATCACTGAATTGTAAACTTAAAATAAGTTATGCTATGTTTTAACTCCATAAAGATGTTTAAAAACAGGTCACTTGTAAAAAAAATCACAATCGCTGTTAAATAAATTCCAAAAACTACATAATATAGTGCAGAGCCAATAAGGCCAGTAATACCTATATAGAAACAAAAAAATTATAAAGTTGAAATATAATGAATCCACTATCGAAAACAGCCAATAGTTATAACAGCATTTAATGTTCCTTTGTAACTGACGGGGGGAGTGTGGAAAAGGGAAAGAGACAGACAGACATCAGTTTGTTGTCCCACTTACCGATGCATTCCTTGGTTGATTCTTGTGTGTGCCCTGACCAGAGATCCAACCCACAACCTCGGCTACAGGGACAGCGCTCTAACCAACTGAGCTGCCTGGCCTGGGCCTGCCACACACTGCTCTAAGTGCTTTACAAGTATTTATTCCTTTAACCCTCTCTACGATGTGGTTTCCCCCATTGTACAGATGGGGAAACTAACACACAGAGAAGTTTAAAAAAAAAAAAAACTTGTTCAAGATCACAAAAGAGTTTTGGGGTAATGAATCGCTTTTCCTCTTTACACAAATGCCATAAGCCTATGATGTTCTTATGCAACTGAAAAGGAAGCTAGTGGACATGATGGTTGCCTATCCAGCATCCATTCACCCCTTCCATGTCTTACCCAGGTTTTTATTAGTGTCTCCACCCCTCCCCATAGAGCCCGGGTACTTCAGAGAAAACGGACCCATCCTTAGGTATAGCAGTTGGCCCAGGTTTGCTTAAAGCCAATGAGCACATTTCAATGGCCACAGTCATTTTGTCCCAAGGTACAATCAGGACTCTGGTTTGGAATGTTCGGACAGAGAGGCTCTCTCCCCCAACTGCCACTGCAGCCATTTGCAACCTGAGGAACATCAACAGATCAAAGCTGACATCAAAGAAAGCAGAACAGAAACAGAAAGAAACTGGTCTTTAATATTATTTTGTTTCTGTAAGTCTTGCCATACGTTTGACATCCAGATAAATAAGCCTGTCAATCTTTTTTACTGTGTTTAAAACCAGCTTCAAGTTTTCTACTACTTATAACATGAAGTACAAACTGATTGAGGAGGAACCCATGAAGTATATTTCTAGAAGGGATTACTTGTAACCCTTGATGGCACACATCAGAATAAAAGCACGTTCAATGACTGTCTTTTCAATTAAGGTTCATATAAAAGCTTGAAAAGTCATTACATGTGATTTTATGGCCCACGTAGTTAATACTATTTTAACATGACATTTTTAAATTTTAAAATCTAGATTTCTAATTCCTGGGAAATCAAAAGGCATTACACCATTGGGCCCCGTTACTACAGGACAGCAATCAGCGAGAATGGAACAGCAGCTGCCCCTTTAAGTCGGCAAGTACACCCTCCGCACTCAACACTACCGAGGCCTCCTGTGATGGGCTCCACGCCTACAGGTATTCAGAGGCTGCACCGCTGGTATTCAGTAGGACCTATCTCAAAGGCCGTAGGACGAGTACAGCGGCCACCCTTACCCACAGGGAGAACGTTCCAAGGCCTCTAGGAGGTGACTGAAACCAGTCATCGCACTGAACTCCATATACACTATGGTCTTCCCCACACTACTTTTCTTTTAAAACTGTTTTTGCACTTTGGGTCCACTACTAAGTACAATAAGGGTTACTGGAACACAAGCACTGCCATACTGCGACTAATAACTGAGACAGCTACTAAGCGACTAATGGGTAAGGAGGTTGAAGCTTATGAATTGTTTATTTCTGGAATTTTCCATTTATTATTTTCAGGCCATGACTGACTGCAGTTAAGTAAATCTGCAGAAAGTGAAACTGAATAAGAAGGGAGAACTACTGTAAAGAAAAACTATATTCTATCTTTTAAGCTTCAACATTTAATTAAAATCTTATACACTTCAGACAAAAAAAATCATGAAAACATGTATTTGTCACCAGACCATAGGAATTACTATTCTTGAATTAAATAGAACTGAGCAATACTTTTCAATACCTGATGGAAGACTTAAACTCAGCATCAAGTTCCTGAAAACGTCTCAATACATTAATTATTCTGGGTCCTAAAGTTTGACAAACAACTTCAGCATGCAGATGAAGACAAAAATAAAGTGGTTTTGAAGTGCAACCAGTAAAATGCAAAAGGTGACCAGAAGTTTGAAATTCTTGAATACACAGGTGTACTATTAATCAAAATTTATCTGTAACAGACTTGCAAAAGAAATTACCGGAAGGGTGGTAAATTTCAAAGGAATTTATGGCAGAGTACATACAGGCCACATTAACAAAGTTGGGAGGCAGAAGTCCCAAAGTTATATGTCTCTACCACTAATTTAGACAATTTTGGGGAATGGGAAGTTGTTTAATTTTAACAGCACAACTGTATTGTTTCAAGTAGTTAATATGTAATCAGTAAAAAACAATCAGTAGAACATAATCTATCTTAATAAAATGGCTGAAAAATAGAAAAAAGTTGCGAGAGCTATAAATAACAGTGTGAATCCACCAATGAGAAATCCAGGGAAGACAGGATAAAAGAGGAGCAGAGGTGGACTCAGAGACATTGGTAATGTCCTGGTGAGGTCAGGGGGAAGGTCCACAGGCTTGTATTTCTGTAGCATTTCATTACTTAGTCATGTTACATATTCCTTTGTCTGTATCTTATTATTCAGTTTTAGACATTTTTATCCAATGCACTGACTGCAAAAAAAGTTAATGACCAACTTTCTGCATCCACATTCTGAGTGAAAAAAACAAATGACCAAATGGTTTCTTACTTTTAAGGTCTTTTTAAAGCTTTTTTTCAAAGCTATTTGAATGTTAAATAAGAAATTAAATGTACTGATGGAAGTTTCACCATTAATATTTAGCAGAACCAGTGACTTTTGTGCCCTTACACCGGGGAAAGCTCTACCTAAACTATAAATACCTGCTTAGAGGAGCCAACAAGTCTCCATCAACTCAAGAGACCGATGTTCCTAGAAAGGCTGCCATTCTCAGAATCATCAAATTGTGGACAATCTACTTAACCTTTCAGTGTCTCAGTTTTTCCATCTGTAAAATGAGACACAGGCACACCTGGGTAGCATCGAAGACGCAGACCACCGCAATAAAACCAGTATCACAATAGACCAGGCTGTAACCACTTGGCTGGTGGAGGGTCTTGCCTTCAATTTGTTTAAAAAAAAAAAAAAGCAACACCTGTGAAGTGCAATATAGCAAAGCACAATAACACGAGGTACACCTGTATGAGTATTAGAGTTGTTAAGGGGAGAATTAAAAATCATGTAAAAATCATGTAAAGCACCTGGCCCACTGCCTGGTAAATAGTAACTTTTTAAAAAATCACTTATTGTTACTTAATGCATTCCCTTCCTTGAGTAGAATTAAGGCTAAGGCTGGCAACTATCAATCAGGAAATATCTAGGTGCACCTGTATTAACAACACTGAGATGAACTAAAATGGCCAGATTCCCAACAGTTTAGCTCCCCATATTTTCTAAAGAGTAGCCAAGACCCTAGATATCCACAGAGGAGCATGGAAAGGGTAAGGGAGGATGGAAAGAGAGGAACTAATCTAATTCTCTCTGCAACTTTCTCTACAGAAAAGAATGATGGTGATGAGTGGGTTAAACTGAACAGATTTTCCCTCTCCCTCTGCTGGGACATCTGTTGTCCTGCAAACATATAGATGTGAAAGACTTAACCAATAACCTTAAAATCTCTACCAGGCCTACAGTGGTGAACAGCACGTAAGCGAACTATTGCCACAGAATTTGGAGTTTCCTTAATGATGATATGCAAATGACTCAAAGACCAAGAGGAGTTCAAATCCTCCTTCTACCAGGGGAATGTTGCATTTCACACACAAACGACTAATCATGGACTATATCACTACCACAGATTAGTGTTTATCACCCAAGTTACAAGAGGTTTAGAAGAAGAAAAAAGAAAAAGTTTTCAAGTGTCTCTATTTTGAAGTTGAGGAATGCATTAATCTACCATTTATCTCGAGACTCACAAACTTAAGTCACCACATATATAAGATCAAAAAAAAAATACTGGTAATTGTTGAAGCTGGATGGCAGATAACAGGGTTCTTTATATTATTCTATTTTGAGTGTATCTGAACATTTCCGTATAGTTAAAAATATATGGGTGTACGTGTGAGTCTAAAGGTGATTATACACAAGCTCCCAATACAACAAACTCAACAATAAGACATTTCTCTAGCAAAGTTTTCTTATTCCAAAAGTAAGCGGATTTCATCAAGCTACTTTCTCATTCTAGAAGTTGTATTGCAGGTGACCAGACTATGTGTAGAGGTCTAGCGAAGGAAATAATTAACTGCCCTGGAATAAAAGGAGCCTAACCTTGAAATCATAAAGGCAACAAGGAAAGGTGCTAAGCAATTGTTAGAACCACTGCACGTTCATTTTGTTCCATGTGTTATGCCCTAACACAGGTGAGTATGTGGACGAGGAGGAAGTACTTAAAGAATAAAAAGTAAAATTGGCCTTGAAATTGATGGCCAACAGAGTTTGGAATAAAGAAATCTAAAAAGCACCCA
>VMDR010024187.1:0-15160 GCA_007922815.1 Macrotus californicus | reverse complement strand
AGGAAAATAAATGTTGGTTCTGGTAGTCTCATGTTTGTAGTATGACAGATAAGTTTTACTTTCTTCTTAGTGACTTTCTGAGTTTTCCAAAATTTTAACAATGAATTCATATTATTTTCATAACTAGAAAATATTTATACACTACATTTTAAGTTATTTAAAATGAAGCAAAACTTCTCAACATTCAATTGCTGCTTATAACAGCCAATTAGCCAATAACTGTATTTCTGCACCATGACTGGGTGAAGAATGAGTTTAATGGGAGATGCTTTACAGGTTGCCCCAGAAGACAGATCACAAGTACCGTAAAGCACTGGCACAGAAATCCAAAATCAACATCAGTTCCAGAACAAGACAGACCTGAGTTCAAATCTCGAAGCTATCAGCCATAAGCCCTTGCATAAATTTCTTACCTTCTCAGAGCATCAGTTTCCTCCCTATGGAACAGTATAATTAAAGACCTTCATAGTGTTTAAAGGTGTTAGAGCTGTATGTATAGAGGTCATCCCTCTTCTAGGTACACAGGAAGCGCCTAACTATTGGTAGTCACAGATTATTGAGTTTTCAGCTGTCTCTTGCCTCTCCTAAATAGTCTACCCTGACATGAGGTTGGGCAAATCCTCATTCCTACAGGCTAACCTTAAGTAGTGGCAATGAATGCAAAGCCACCAACTTCTAGTTGGGTGTGACTAACATCAGAAAGCTCCCTGTAACCTTTTTCCAGGTTGGAGGGAAAAGTTGCCATTGTTGAGTGTGTATCCTGCTGTAAAAGAACAAATAAAACACCAAATGCAACAGTGTTTTATAAGATATTAAAAATACATCAAGGATTAAATCCTGCTTGTCTGTTGCTTATTTGGAAAAGAGCTTGAATGCATTCCTGACATTCAGATTAAATTCTGTGCAATACTGCCAGTATTATTATTATTATTATTATTATTATTATTATTATTATTACTACTACTTACTCTGAGTCCAGAGCAATAGGAATTATCTCTGGCAATTCTGCAGCTCACCAGTCCCTAAATCTCAACAAGCATGCTGAATTTCAGCTGGAATTGATTGGAAAATTGGCCTTATAATTCACAAGGGTTCAGATTTGAGATCAGTTAACACCAGACTTCTGGAAACATTGGCTGCCCCCTTGGGCCAATGAGTGGTGAGGTTTTTCTCCTTGAAAACAGAGCTGAAAGTCATTTTTTTCTTTCTCACTCCTAGTTATTACAGACTTTGCATCCTGAGAACTACTCTAAGATGGGGACACACACGCAGCCTCATGCAGGTTTTATAAAAAACAAGAAACTTGTTCATAGAAAAGGGTTATCTCAGGACCCACATTCTCACTTTACAGAAGGTAAAATTGAGCCCTGGAGAAGAGGCAGCATTTGCTGAAGTTGTATCAGGAATTTTGGAATACCACAATTCCTATCTCCTGAATCATAGGCTACAGTTAATTTTTCTCTCTTATTTTGCCACATCTCACTTATGAAAGTCTTTAATATTACTGTAAACGGTGGGTAATGTATGGACTGATGAACTGAACCACCTCCTAAATGTGGCCCAGATCTCAGCAGTGTATAACCTATCCAATTTATTAATGGGAAAACAAGGTACGTTCACCACCGTGCAAATTGTGGCTTCTTCATGAATTCTTTGGGTCCCTCACTGAGCCATTTTGCCATGCAGGGCAAATACAAATGCCTTATCAAAATGGCAAGTCTACTTTGGAATGTGCGTCCCTTGTTCCAACTGAACTGCCTTCTGAATGTGGACCTACTAAAAATCAGAACATTGCTTTCCTGAAAGTGGGAGAAATATGTGAGAAGATGCATGCTGGTGGTGTTCCTGTAATGCAGACTCTGACCCATCCTGTAGTCAGCCTTTCAAACCCAGAGTCCAGTGTAAATGCGATGGTTGATAATCTGAGAGGGGCATCTATCTGGAATTGTGGACTGAAGCTATAAAAACCAGGCAGCAAGAATTGGACCAATTGGACTTCATCCAAATTGGACTTCTGACACATATTGAGAGACCATTTAATTGCATGACTAACAAGATTTCAAAGAAAGCTTAGAAGGTCACCAACATCACTGTGGGATGTAGTAAAATATGATAGAAGAAAAACCTAAGAGCTATGTGTCAAGAGTCCAATTGATAGCCACTAAGTTCTATCTGTGTTAAATTTAAGAACATTTGACGTCTGTGCCAGAAAAGTGCAAAGGCAGTTATGCAAACCTTCCAGCTGCTTCCCAGAACCCACAAGTTCACTGAAGATCATTTGTAAAGGATACATAGAAGACAGCCAGTGAAGGGACTCAACAACGCTACTCGTAAAAGCTTGCAAACAAACAGATTTCCATGTGGGCAAGCCAAGTCCCAAATGTTGCTTACAGCTGGGTAAATTTGACCTTCCAAGTGTTTGCTCTTCTTTGTCACCCATTTTAAAAACAAGAGCTTCAACCCCAGTTTATAGGGAGAAAACTTTAGCAGGCCAGGTTTGGTTAAGGAATGGGGCTGTGGAGATTGACAGCCTTGGTTGGAATCCCATCCCTGCTACATACTAACGGCAAGATGATTGCTTTCTAATCTGTAAACTGGGGAAAACAACTGTGTCTACCTCATAGGGTGTGGTGAGGATTAAATGTGTTGATCTAAAGTACTCAGCGCAGTGCCTGGCACGTAGCAAGGACTCAATAAATATAAGGTTATTACTGAAATAGTTTCTTGCTTCTTGCTAATGAAATGTTCTGCAAATAAAACAACACACTGGATACACTGGATATATCTGGGCTTATAGCAGGGAAGACAGTGTCCAGGAAGTGAGTGGGAGAAAAGCAAAGATTTCTTAGCATAATCACTATAATTGCTACTTCTTACTGAGAGCTTATTAAGTGCCTGGCACTCTGTCAACTATTCCATGAATAATTTCTCATTTAATTACCATGAAATATTATAAGGTAAGTACTACTCCCTATTTTTCATACAAGCATTTAAAGCACAGTAAAATTTAAGAATTTTCCCAGAGCAAGACATCCAAGAAATAGACTCAAATTTGGGACCTTCTAATTCTACACCTTCTGCTCTTCTAAAGTCTACTGTGATCATCTTTAAGTCCCCAGCTTTGGCATAGTAGACAATGAACCACTCTCAGGTGTCAGGAAATGTCTGTATTGTAGGTTAGAGCTGAGCCACATACAATGTGTGCATGTTCATAAAAATGTCAGGCATGGAGGTGTCTACATGTCCACCCATTTTCAGAAAAGTACAACATAGGAAACATATGGACAAAGCTAAGACAGATGGTCTCTTGTCCCTTGAAGTACCCTTCATCGTGACAAGGCACATTGACAGGGCTAAGGCTTAAATATATTCAGTGCAGGTGAGCATAGCAAGCATTCCATAAAAAGTAGCACATTGTAGTTATTGTCTGGGGAGGTCAGCACAGAAAAATGAATCATATTGGGATCACACAGAAGGAGAACTCATGAGAAATAAATAAGCAACTATAAAACTATATACTAAGGCGTAGTGATGGAGGACCTGGGCTTTGGAAACAGCAAGACGTGGATTTGAATCCTGGTTCTCAGCTTATTCAATATATGGACTCAAACAAAGCACTTTACTTTTACATTTGCAAAGTCGGGCTACTATGCAACCTCTATTGCACACGACTACCAGGAAAATGAACAACTCAGTATCTGCATATAACTCAACAGTGTTAGTTGCTATGATGGAATTAGACCACCAGCCTGGGTCTAGTCCTACCTCTTCTACCTACTGGCTTTGGGCTCCCAAGCAAGTTATTGAACTACTCTGTGCCTCAGTTTTTCTCTGTGTAAATTGGGATAATAATAGTACCTGCCTCGTACTGTGGTAACAAAGAGGAAATAAGTTAATATTTATAAAGCTCTTAGAAAATTGTCTGGCACATAGTAAAGATTCATTGTAAAGATTGTTATCTACTACTATTATTGTTGTGATTATTTCTGATAGAGGTAAGCACAGGATGCTGTAAAAAAACACACACACAAAAAAACCCCCAGCAAAGCTATCATTTAGAATGGAAGGGCAGATAAAGTGTTTCCCAGATAAGGTCAAGTTAAAGGACTTCATCATCACCCAGCCCTTATTATATGAAATGTTAAAGGTACTTATCTAAGAAAAAGAAGATAAAAATATGAACAATAAAATGACAACAAACTCACAGCTATTAACGACTGAACCTAAAAACAAACAAACTAAGCAAACAACTAGAACAGGAACAGAATCACAGAAATGGAGATCACATGGAAGGTTATCAGTGGGGGAGTGGGGCAGGAAGAGAGGGGGAAATGGTACAGAGAATAAGTAGCATAAATGGTAGGTAGAAAATAGACAGGGGGATGTTAAGAATAGTATGGGAAATGTAGAAGCCAAAGAACTTATACGTATGACCCATGGACTTGAACTAAGGGGAGGAGTGTGGGTGGGAGGGGGTGTGTAGGGTGGAGGGGAATTAAAAGGAGAGGAAATGGGACAACTGTAATAGCATAATCAATAAAATATATTTTAAAAATAAAAAAATAAAAAATAAAAAAAACCAAAGCTGTGGTGGGTGGGCAGAAAAACCTTTCTAGAGCACAGAGAGCAAGTGAATATATTCCAATAGAGGGGTGGGGTAGGGGAAGCAAGGGCAAGGGCAGGATTTATAAACAGGATTCTTGGATTTCCTCTACATTCAGTCTTCAGTGAAGACGGTGCATCTCACATCTCCTGCTTTTGCCCATTACAGTTCATGGGTCCTGAAATTGGTTTGAAGGCAAATTCCAACCTAGCAAGGGAGTGGGAGGGGGTAAGAGGAGACTGCAAGTACCCGTTTTTGAAAAAGGGCTGTAACCATTTAGCCGATTATTTAACATTGTGGAATGCAGTAAGGTCAGAGACTGGCTCACCTTTCAGTGTAGCTACAGCTCCAAGGAACAATCTCTGAGATTGCTTGAAGTCATTTACAGCAGTGAATGCATATGCATCAGGGCCTGGTTAAAGATTTAGAGGATAAGCTGGTTAATAGAATTAATTTGATATATCCGGTATAATTCAGTGGAACATGTGAGTGCCCTTCAGAGCCCCAAACTGTTGGGAGGGAAACAAATCTTTGTACCAGCCATTAGAAGAGGATTAGTTGGTCTCCAGAAAGAGTAAGCCCATGACTTTCATTCTTCGCTAGCTGTATGAAAAATGGATACCGTGATAAATGGCTACACTCTGAACAACTTAGGAGAAACTTGGATGTTGATTTTTTTTGGCCATTCCAGATTTATTCCACAGTTATATCTGACCCCTTTGTCTCATTTCTGAAGCTGGGAGGGAATACATTGAAGACCGGGGTACCATACACTCACCAGGGCATTATCCCATATGAGATGCATGGGTAGAGGGAGACCACCTCCATCCTTCCCTTGATGGGCTGAGTGGGACCCTGGAGGGAACAGTGGCTAGCTGCCTTGGATTAAAATGTGGGCTGGCCTGGTACCGAGGCTGCTGGTGGGAGTTGAGAAGCAAGCCAGGTGAAAGAATCTAATATTTACTGCAGTTCACCAAGACGTCAATGTCCCATATTTTGCAGTTGAAACACGACTTTGTAGGACCAAATGTCTAGTTTTTTGAAGGTGATTCAAAACAGGAGTAGATCATATTTTTCTAGGAGGAATAAAAGTTGCCTCCTACATTCCTGTTCATTTTGTGATGCCAAATTAGGGAGAATTCCTAGCCCAGAAATAGAAAAAAAAAATTGGAGATGCTTTCAGATGATGAGAGAGGTTCTTTTTATGCCACTCTCAGCATATCTGATTTTTTAAGGTGTCAAACTGGAACAGTGGTAAGGTTTTCCAATCCAGGGAAAAGAACTTGGGAGTAAAGTGTTCATTATACTTCTAGAGTATGTGCGTCTACAGCCAGCATGACCGTTAAAATATTTTGTCACTTGGAAAGGCATTGGAGGAGAGGTTTTTTTTTAATGAAAGGAAGTTAAGTAAAGAAGAAAGGAAGAAAGCATACCTTTTCTATTTACATACGAGTATGACATGGCAAGGTGGTTTTGATTTAGGAATCATGCAAACTGTGCAGCATAGTACCTGGGAGACAAGGAACCATGCAGAAACAAAATACAAGGAAATGTGCTTGAAGCCTATTCTGGCCAAAATGGTACAGATATTGCACCTTACATTAATCCATGTTCACAAGTAAATTATCTTTCTTAAATAATTTTTCCCTCCTCGTGGAAGACAGTAACTGTTTTTTCTGTTTCTCTCTTTACCCCTCATCGAAAACCCAGTGCCAGGAAGAAAGAAAGGCCTGGGCTGACACACTAGTTCTGATTGATGTTGGCCAAGTCCCTTTTGTCTCAATATGTCTCAGTGTCTGGAACTATGAAATGGGGATAATGATGCTTCCCTCAAGGTGTGCTTGTAAAGGATTCAGTGAGAAGGTTTTGACAGCAATTGGTATGGAAATGTGTACCTCCATAGTTTCAATTAATGCCCATCCCTTTCCCTTTGTTCTTCAACAAAGATTCTGTCTCACACAGACTCTTCGCTCACGTGACCAGCAAGCCTGAGCTGTGCATCGAGCAAAGGTCCCTTGTGCTGACCTGGCTGACAGGTGTTTCCACATCAGCTGCGGCGGCTCTGGTGTGCAGTGTTAAGTGGATGCTGAGAAAGCCAGGGGTCAGCGTGGCAGCGGAGCATGTCCACACTGCCCTGGCCTACACAGGTCATTTTTATACCATGAGAGAGAAAATCCACATTAAATCCAAGTAGGTCAAAGAAGAAAGAAGGACAGAAGGAGAGAAAATAGGGGGCAATGGGGATAAAAAGAGAGATAGGGAAAATAAATGTGTTTTTGAAATACCCTTCTAATTCTCTGGGAAGAAAAAGACAGCAGTGTTGAGCTAGTGACACCAAAATAGATCTGAACAAACATTTGCCAAGGATCTGGAAAAGAAAAAAAAATTATTTCCTGCCTCTTCTCCTGGAGTAACAGTGGAACTTGGGACTCCAGGAGGGTGGGGGGAGGGCTGAGGCCAGACCAGGTCTTGCCCACACTGCCGAGGCAAGTACCACCATCAAAATGCAAACCTGGCTTGTGACAAGAAAACCTCTGAATGCTGTGGTTTGGATTTTGCTTGTGGCTGAATTTTCATATGTGAGGTCTTCTCATACCCAAGAAACTAGGCCTTGCCTAAACGAAATCAGACAGAAAGGCCACACACATTGGCAAGGATGTATGCCACCTTCCCCTTCTTTATATTTTTCATGGAACTCTCTAAGGAGAAAGGAAAGGGAGAAGTGGAAATGGGCATTTAAGGTGCTCCGTGTTTCGCCTTTACTTGTATCTGAGTTCTCTGGGCATGGTAACTGATATTCATAAGAAATGTGGTTTGGACGAATGAATTTGGGAAGTGGGTTCATTTGATAAGGAGGCTTTCTTTCCTGCAAGGTGCGTGGACACATTAAATGTATGTTATATAATAAGCTCTCAGTCATTGTGCTCTATCAGCCTCATTTGACACTGTTGCCCACTCTCTCTTTGAAGTAGTTTCTCTGGTTAGCCTCCAGGGTTCCGCTATTTCTCTGGCCTCTCTTTCTCAGCATCCTTCACAGGATTCTTCTTCCTCCAGAAGCCTGGCCCTCAGCCTCAGGCCCTCGCCTGACTTTAGGAACACTCGCTCACTGGGTGGTCACATGGACTGTAGGGGCCTTCAGTACCCTGCATATGCTGATGACCCCCACATCTTCTTTTCTCTGACGGTGGTCTCACCAATTACCTGCAGATTCATACCTTTAATTACAAAAATGACACCCACTCTTGAATATCTAACACAGCTTTTCCATGTATTAAAACTGAACTTCTGTTTTCCACTGTCTCCCTCCATACCTCTCCTCTGATTTCTTTTCAAATTCCAGTGAATACCACCACTGTTTTCCTTATTGCTCAGGTTCAATACGGATAAGTCATTCTTGATTCCTTTCATTCCCTAGCAATCGACTCCCAGTTCCACCCCTGTCTTACCTGCATTACCGTCAAAGTATGTCGGCTTTCACCTAGACTGCTGTGATCGCCTGCTCACCAGTCTCCCTGGGACAGTCTCACTCTCTGCAGCCCATTTTTAGCACTGCATGATTTAAAAAATGGAAATCAGATCATGTTGCTCCCTGCTTCAAAAACCTCTAGAGTTTTCCTCTTACTAAAAATAAACTGTGGACTTTTCACCATATCCTAAAAGCCCCATTTAACCTGACCCCTGCTTACCTCTCTGACCTGATCTATTACTACTGACCCACTTCCCTAGAGATACATCTGGGATTGTGCTGCTCTGAGCAGGCCAGAGGAAGCCTCAGGGCCTTTGCACTTACTCCTGCACCATTGGCCAGCATTGCTCTGCCTCAGATCTTCAACTGGCTTTTTGCCATCAGCTCACCAAATCAATCAGTACCTTTCTGTCTCTATAACTGCATTCCCCCCTCTATACAGTGATCTCGGAGGAAATTAGATGTACTGTCATCATACAAGGGAAGTGCTACCTGGACAAGGATGGAGAGGACCAGGATTTTCAGACTGCAAAGTATCAGAACATGGAACAACATTCAGTTCCATGTATTATGAATGATTCATACTATTGGTGACCAAACAAAAATGAAAGATACATTGGAAATTGAGCACTGTAATTCACCATGACCTTTATTATTTCCGCATAGAATATGTGAGTCATTTCAAAGTAAAGACATAATTTATTATAAATCTGGCTCGATTTCCATGTCCATGATGTAGATGTTTCTTTCCTTGGTTAGAGGTGGAACTTAAACTGAACAAATGAATCACTTATTAGAACAATAACATTTCAGAGCCTTTTTCTGGAAGTCCATCTGTTAATAGATTTTCTCCTCATGACAGCTCTCTGAGGGGAGTGTCCTCGCCCGTATTTTATAGATGAAGAAACTGAGGCTTGGTGAGCGAAGGTGACTTGCCCACACACACAGAGCTAACAAGTAACACAGCCAATTTTTGAACCCAGTTTTTCCTACCAGTTCACCTCCCTTGCTCATGAAACATTATGTTCAACTTAGTGTTATGAACTTCTAAGTACACTGGCAAAGATGATCCCTTCAGTAGTGAGGATATTTGCATTTAGGTGGTATGCTTGGAGGCCCAGGGACTTAATATAAAGAAGGAAAGTTTTGGTTTTTCGTCTCTAAGTCTCTGAGCATTTTTATAAAAAACATACACAATATATGACATTGCAGAAGGAATGAAAAGATTAAACAAGAAGTGATGAGAGCACTTCTCAAAGAAGCTGCCTTCCATTTAGATGATTTGCCTGAGACAGTGGCTTCCGCATTGCTGGAAGTGCATTATCACAGACTGGACCATGTCACGTAAAAGATGTTGTAGACTAGAGGACCTTCCTGAATCAGAAGAGCTGGACTAGGTATTATTTAGGGTTCTTTCAAATGTGAGACATGATTACTCAGTCAATACCAAAGTGTTAGCTTGGGTTCCTCCAAAGGCAGAGTCTGAGACAAGGCCTGGATTAAGCAGTTGATTTGGAAGGTGATGTAGGAAGTAGGAGTGAGAGTGGGGAGAGAGACAGGCAATGCAGAAAAGCTAATCAATGGCAGATTATTGAGCTGATGATGATTGCAGTCCTGCTGAGACTCTTTGAGGAACTGTGTGAACTCAGCCTGCACACATAGCCTCCCAGAAAGCTGAGACATTTATTTATCAGCCCCTTCCCAACCACTGAAGGCTGTGTTTGCATAGGAGATAAGCAGGCCACTGTAGGTCCATAAAGGGCCATAAGGAAAAGAAATGTGGAGAAATTGGTGATGTATCTTTGAGATGGGCTGAAATGAAAATGCACAGAACTGCCCATCATAGCTATACTAAGTAAGAAGCTGGAAGTATACACATATTACAGGGGATACTAAAAACACTTGCTGTACCTAGTCTTTGGTTTGGTTTATAGGATGAGGTCTGGAGGAATCAGCAGGAGCCCCATGCCAAATGCTTCTTTCACTTTGGTCTTCTTCCTATGACTATAGGATTAGGTAGGTCCACCTCCTAATTCCTAAATTTTGTCCAATATTTTGTCCTAAATTCAGGACAAAATATAATTGCAAGCATCTTTATAACTGGAAGATGCAGGCAGAAAAAGAGAATCAGTGAGTTGGCAGTGTGTTGGAGACATTACTGCCTGTGAAGATGGAGGACAAAGCCATGAGCCAATGAGCCAAGAAATGCAGGCAGCCACTGGAAGTTGGAAAAGGCCAGGGGATGGATTCTTCCTCAGATCCTCCTGGAGGAAGGCAGTCCCGCCATCACCTTAAATTTGGCCCACCGAGACTCACTTCAAACTTCTGACCTCTAGAACGATGAGATAGTAAATATGTGTTGGTTAAGCCACTACATTTGTAGTCACTTGTTACAGCAGCCATAGGAAACTAATACAGTGCCCTATTCCACAGCCCTGTGGGGTAATCTATGGAGCCTAATCCACAGAAGATCACCACATCAGTCAGCTCTTAGCTGAAATGATTCTACTGCATTACAAACAACCCCCAAATCTCTGTGGCCAAAAACAATGAGAAGATATTCCAGGCTCACAGGGGGAATGGATAGGTTGCTGCTGAAATTGGTGGCAGTATACACACTAATCCATATATTATCATGTGGCTGGGCTTACCTGGGCTTAACTTGCCTGTGCTGTGTTCTAGGCTTAAGGATGGGCTCAGGTCAACTCCAAAATTTTTATTTCAGAACCCAGGCTAGAGAAGCAATGTCTCCATGGGGCACGCTGTTCTTCTGGCAGAAGGAAAAGGCTCCCAAAGGATGACATATATTTGCCATGTCTCTTAAAGTCTCGGGATGAGGCTCACACATGGTTACTTCTGCCCACATTCCGTTGCCCCCGGTAAGTCATAAAGTGCTGCCCAAGTGTTGAGACCAGGAAAGATATTCTGCCGGAGAGACATAGCAAAGGCAGAGAGGGAAGGAAGAACTGTAAGCAACTAATGCAATCTACTCTGGTCACTGAGGGGTGTCTATCTATGTCTGTGACGTGGTGGGCTCACCAGTTCCCTGAACAGACAGGTCCCACCATGGCCTGGCCAAAATGGTTCTGTTTCCTAATGAACGGTCCAATTGACAGAGATCTATTAGGCTGCAAACATGTCTAAACAGAATAATGGATTCTTAAAGTTAAGAATGACACAAAGAGGTATAATCCAATTACTATTTTTAATAGGGAAAAAATGGGGCCTAGAGAGAGGAATGTGATTTTCCTAAGACTAGACAGTTAATGGTAGAGCTGCTAATTGAACAAAAGCCTCCAAAAATCTCAGGCCAGGGCACAACCCACAACTTTCTTAATTCTGGAATCCTGCGCCTGGGTACCCCCAAACTTTGTGACACTTCCAAGTCCTTTGAGGGTGTCTATATACTAATAGCACTACTGAATTGACAAAGGTGAGTTTGATTATTCTAGCATCAGATGCACAAAGTCTTCATTTTTCTCCTCTAATGCTTAGGTTTGAACAAGGCTTTATTTTGGCCTGGGCTAGGGAAACCCAATGAGGTTCTGCTTGGGTGTTGTGGAGCAGTGATTCAGAGGGAAAGCACCTTCCAAAACCACACGGGCTCCTTCGTTTTTTTTTCCCCTGCAGCAGTAATTTTTGGACTGGTGTAATATGTCCAATTTGAGAGTACTAGAGACATAGGGGTTCTCTTTTTGGCCCTTGGTCATTGGAGGGAATCTTCAGGGGCTTTCTCAGACTTTCTTTTCCCAGGGAGCTTCAATCTTCCAGAGAAAGAAAGTTAGGTTTGTTCCCTATGCCTGAAAAGCTCTTTTGTTGTCCCTTTGTTTCTCCTAACCACAGGGGAACCCTAGGTCAGTTAGAACAGGAAGCCTTCTCTCCTCTCTGTGGACCGAGTTCATTGTTCACTTGACTCTGCTCACATGGCCCTTCATGCAGCCTCTATTCTATCACTTACTGTATTGTCTAATGCTTTTCTCTTTACACAGCTACCTCCCTCACTAGATGATGTCCTCTTTTGTAACTGAGACTCTATTTTATTTAGCATTATGTCTTGGGCATTTAGAATAATGTCTACCCTATAGAAAGCATTCCGTAAACAGTTACTTGATTAATTGTGGAAATAATTTTATTGCTTGTTTTACTTTAGCCAGCAGCCCATGATAATTTTATGTAGTGAAATACACACCATAGTCATTTATTAAATATCCCTGAACAAATGTATGGATGAAAAAGTGAGAATTACTAAGTGTCTTGTAAGGGTAATCTCTATTCTACGCATGTCATCCCTACACACAGAAGGAGGCACATAGATTCACCCACACCCATGTTTACACAATAAACGAAATAATGAAGCAAAGTTTTATGGATAACATATCTTTTCTCACTAATGCAAGACAGAAACAAATTAAAGAACACTTATTTGGAAGACATCTTTTCAGAGCTGTAGCTTCCAAATGATTTGTGTGCACCCAGCAGTCAACCAATGAGCTCCATTTTATTGATCTAAAAATAAATAGGGAGTACTACATTGCCAGAAATGATCTCAGCTCACCTATGGGAGGTAAAATCTCCAATGGAGGCACTTTTGTTGCTCAGCTGCAGAGTGAAGGTAGGCCCTCTGCAGTCATTTTCAGTGAGCTACAGGAGTTTGGAGATGCTTTTGGCAAACCTGACCTAGCTTTGGGCATGAGTTTGTTTCATTCCTCAGTGTGCACATCTTGCCATTTTTGAAGCTGTGAGTCAGGCTGATGTCAGCCAAGCAAGTAGCTGAAACAGCATGTCCAAGGAGATTAGAAGTGTCCTTGGCGACAGTCTTAGATGCTACCTACCAGGGGCAGATGTCCTAGAAGTGATGTCACTTTATTCCTATTCAGGTCACACTCCACAACAGGCTTTGGTCAAAGCTGTCAGAGTGAAATTGTGAGTGTCCTAAGTGTGCTTTCTTAGGGAATGTTGTTTCTTAGAGAATGGTTATAGCGTGTTTTCTTATGTGTATATCCGTGTATTTATGTCTATTTAGTTACTAGAGTCCCAAGAGATATGAATTCTACTTCTTGCTCGGTCACAATTCACTGTGCAATCTTGGGCAAGTCACTTCTCTTTTCTGGACCTCTGTTCTCCCACCTGCATTGTGACTATGCTGGAAAGGTAATCTCTGAGCCCCCGTCCAGCAACTTTGTTCTCTTAATTACTAGAGACCAGTGGCAACACTTATTTTCCTGTAGTTATGGAACTAATTTACCCTTCAGAAGATGTTTTGCTACCAGCTCAATGGTCTTGTTTTGTCTTTTATTTCCACTGCCTCAAACAGGTCTGAAACTCACCAAAGTTCCGTGTCTTGCCAATCAGTAGTGGGATTTGCAGTGGAAGCTGTGTTGCCTTCTGTTGGCTGACTGTGCCCAGGTTTAAGCAGCGCAGAATTGAGAACCAGAATCCATTGGGTGTAGTGGAGTTCGGAGGATGATGAAGCTCCATAATTGCATTCCAGATCTTAGACTGGAATCAAGTTTTTGGAGACTGGACCTTGAATTTTTGCATAATTTTAAAAAAGGCTTAGCACCACTGATCTCTTTGAAATAAGCTTTCCTTAGCGTTATCACTTAATAACTGATGACCTCAGGAAAATTACTTCCCATTTCTAAGCCTGTAAAGCAGGGGTGTCAGACTCACTTTCACTGGGGGCCACATCAGCCTCACGGTTGCCTTCAAAGGGCTGAATGAAATTTTAGGACTGTATAAATGCAATTACTCCTTAACAGTTAAGCGAGAGCTCGGCTCTGCCGCCGGGTGGAAACAAGGTGCCAGGCCGGATAAAACCAGGGGGAGGGCCTTGTGTGTGCCACCTGTGCAGTAAAGCATGGCTTTTGGATCAGCTTCTTCATGTTAACTTTTATCCTTTTGGAACTTTTGCAACATCCTCTGATACTTTCCCTCAAGTATTACTATTAGTCTGAAGGAAGTGAACAGAAAAGAGCAAAGTCAGAGGAATGAGCTTTGACTGATGTTTCTGTGAACCAGGCCTGGTGCTCTGTGCTTCAAATATTTTATCTCCTTCAACCAGCACTGTGGTGCAGGAATTTTATTGATGAGGAAACCTAAAACTCAAATCACATATAGGTAGTCTATTTCATAAAGATTCATTGGTGGAAAAGCAAATTACTTACAGGCTTTTAATGAAAGTAATATTTTAGTCTCAAATTTGTTTTAAAATTCTATTTATTTTTGTGTCTTTTGTCTTAAAACAAAAGCCTTAAGTGTTTTTGCCTAACTTTGATATCAGGAGTTGATAGCACTCAGTAAATTAACCTTTTTATTATGAATATTACTTAATGTCTAAGGATTGTTAAATGAATCAAGTCTAATGTATAAAAAAAACCCAGTCATTTAAGCAAGTGCCTTAGACTTCAGTTGGAAAGAAAATTGAACTTGGGTGAAGGTATGTCATTGGAAATGTTACTTCTTTGCGTATGTTTTTACCTTCCCCTGGCAGGGCCTTCCCAGTTGGTCTCCACACTTATGAAACCTTGTTGAGGCAAATGATAAGTAGAATGTCCTTGGAGACCTGGGAGACCTGGGTGTGGCTTGTGCTCGAGCTCCCCTGGGCTACAAGGCCTGGGTCTTGTACAGTCACGACCCTGAGCTTCAGAAGGTTAGGATGCAAATAAGCAGGACAACTGGAAGGGCTGCTGTTAGGTGTCAATGAGAAAATGTGCTGCACTTGTCTCAGTACCAGGTACGGTTTTTTCCCTCAGAATTGTGCCTTTCATTCTCCATCCATGGAAGTATAATGGGGATGGCGAGGGGAAGGGAGTAAGAGAATAGAGTGAGAGAGAAGATGACCTTACCATGGCAAAATGTGCACATAAGCCCTATAAACAGCACTTTAAAGAGTAATAAACTAAGTGGTTCCACTGTGAAAATCTCGAATAATCATCTATAGGAAGGAAAACATACCCTTTCATAATCATGCATGAACGAGTGCTTTCATTTAGGAAAATAAAAGCCCAGTGAACAGAACTTTATATGATTTATAAACCTCTGTGTCTGAAGCAACGTAGATGGTAGAAATTTAAGGAGATGATCTACCA
>VMDR010024186.1:0-15160 GCA_007922815.1 Macrotus californicus | reverse complement strand
TTGTTACTAGGGTTACAGACTGATCTAGGTATGCACGTGAGTCCTAGGTATTGTAGGATTTAACCTAAAACAAATATAGATGGTATTTAAACAACAATAGTAGGACTCTTATTGTTTTCGCTCAGATTAGAAAAGTAATACAATCTTATTTTAGGAAAAAAATGTACAGTAAAACATTTTTAAGAAAATAAAATGTATCCATGATTTTATTACCATAATAAACACTATTAATATTTTAATGCATTCTCTTGCAATGATTTTAATATATATTACACTTTCTGAAGTTGAGAATATACTCTGTATATAGCGTTATATCTGTGTTAATATATTCATTTTTCATGGAAATGTGTTAATTTTTAAATAAACTTCAAGGGGTTTAAAAATAGCAGCGCAATGACCATCTGTGGGATTTTTCGGTCAAGCTCCATCCTTCCTTCTCTCCCCGGTCCCCACTGTGCGGGCAGCCACGTTCTTATGGAACCACATGCCACTGGTTAGATTCGTTTGGAGCAGAGACGGGCACTTGACCAAACTTAGCTAGCTGCAGTTCTTCACCAGAAACTTTTTAAACTAGGACCTCCCCTGTAGCGGAAACCCAGGGACTTCGCTGGCTGCTTGTTGGTTGTAGTGAGAAGAAATTACTTGCCAGTGCAGAGACGGAGGAAGGCACCCTGCCAGGGCCTGTGCTTTTAGCTGTCTCAGCTGTACTTGAAGCTCGGCTTCATCTCCCGTTCCCCATGGCTCGTTGGTTCAGCCTTTCTTTGGACGCCTTGAGTCAGTCAGTGCTCTTTATGTTGAAGCTGGCTCGATCTGGCTTTCCATTGCCTTCTCCAAAATATCCCGATGGATACATTATCCTTGGGAGGTTATCGATGAGAAAACTGAGGCCCAGAGGAAGTGAGCTGGAAGATGGTAGAGGCGTGGCTGAATCCAGATGCATTTCACTCCAAAGCCTGCAAGCTTAACCACTGAGACTCATTCTCCCGGGACAGGTTTTCTCAGACTTCTCTTTCGGTATTTTTTCAACAAAAATCATTGCAAGAACAGAACAAATTTTGCATAGGGATCTGTTTGTTTTAGTTTTAATTTAATTTATTTTTCTTTTGATATAGAGACAGAGAACTGAATATGAAACAGTAAAGATATTCTCTTTCTGCCTTTGAGTTTCTGTATTTCTATGTGAAGATCTCCATTTCCAACTCTTCATACACACCCTGTCCATAAAGTCCAGACTGCTTCTCATTTAGTAGGGACTGGTTATTAGCTCCTTTGGTAAAGATACCTAGTTTCTTGATCCTCCTTCCTTTGCCTTCCCAGTGTCTCCCATTCTCCTCAAGTCTTAAAAATATGAGCATCTGCCTGAAGCCTGTGAAACTGTTACTATTGTCATTATCATCACGACTGACATTGATATTTCTGTGTGACTGGCATGGGCCTGGCATGAGTTGGAGAGCTGGTGTGTAACCACCTCATTTAGTTTTTACTCTGAGGCTTTGCAGATAGTCTTACTACTCTTCTTATTAATGCCATTGTTACTGTTTCCACCGCTGGAAACAAACTCACAGACTTGTGCAGAGATGGTGTTTAATCCGGGCTGCCCGTGATCTGGCCCCCCTGACAGGTAAAACGAACCATCACATATGCTAAGCACCAGACGTCGGAAAGACCAGTTTCAAAGTGCCTCAGCTAATGCGCAACACCCGTCATTTGGAGGTTAGCCAGTGTCTGCTCAGCTACTTGCTTGCTGAATGACCTTTGGCAAATTATTTCCCCACTCTAATCCTAGATGCCCTTATCTGCAAAATGAGGATAACAATATCTGTCTTATGGAGTGGTGATCAGGGCTGAATCAACTAATAATTTATATGTAACAGGATACTATTTTGAAATACGAAGATAAAAGTTCTTTATCTTGAAGCAGGAAGGAGAGTAGAGGCAAAATATATCAGTCAGGGTTCTCCACAGAACCAGAACCAGAGGGGATGGGAAAACAGATGACACAAATATAGGTGGTGTGTTATATACGTAATTAGTGAAGGAGGTGGCTCGTGTGGTTGTGGGCTGGCCAGTTTGGACTTCATAGAGCGGGCAGGCAGGCTGCAAACTCCCAGGCAGAAGCTGAGGCTGCTGTCGTGACCTGGAATGTGTTCTTTCCCAGGGAAACTTCTGCTGTGCTTTTAAGGCTTTTTGATAGATTAGATCAGGCTCACACGCGTTATTGAGGCCAATCTCCTTTACTTGAAGTCAGCTGACGTAGATGTTAGACACATCTACAGAATGCCTTTACAACAACACCTAGATTACTGTTTGAATGATGAGGTACTAGAGGTTAGCCAGGTTGACCTGGAAACTAACTGTCCCTTGCAGTGGGACAGCAAGACACCTGATGATGAAACCCCTGAGAAAGGGTTTTAAACCCAGCAAGTATTGCAGGGGGCTTGCATGAGAGAACATCAGTCACCTCAGATACACTTGGGGATGTGGGAGAAGGGAAGTCCCATGTCTTGCTCATTGTATGAAGCATGGGAGGTGGCAAGCCCTGGTCAGAAGCCCCTCCAGCCTGACCACATAGGAGCAATAGAACAGAAATGATTTTGGTAGATATGCCGGAGTAACCTTACGGATTTCCAGTGGGAACTCTGTGGTGTAGGGAATAACACAGTCAGTTTCCCTTGCCATTGAGATTGGTCTGGACACGTTCCCTCAGCTGGCCTGAGCAGATCGCGGGGCTGAGACGGGAAGGAAGAGAGTGTGAGAAGATGAGAAAGTGGACAGAAGACCGTAGGGGCTGCTAAGGACCTGAGTTTACTACAACTACCATGCCATTTCTGCTTCTAGGCCAGATACGAGCAAGAAGTAGAAATTTCTGTTACAGAGAAAATAAAGTGGCATTTTGTGTATCTGGCTTTATGGACTGAAATATTTTAACCACTATACTTGGCACAATGCCTGTCATATAGTGAACAATCAAACTGTAATAACATTAGGAGTAATAATAATAGCAGTGACTAGTGGTGGGGGCAGAAACGGCAATGTTGGGGATGGGGTGGTGGCAGTAATTGTATTGGTACGTTGACTGCCAGTCTCAGGGTTGGCTCAGAGACTAGTCGGACCAGAGACCATGTCCAGAAGGTTCTACCTACAGTGGTGATGTTAGAGGATGTCAGTGATATTATGTCCCATCTTGGCCTCTTAGGGATACAAGGAGGAGCCCCCCCAAAAAACAGAATTATCTTCTGGAGGGCGGGCCCCTTGTAGTACAGGCTTCCCCTAGTATGTGAGTGTTCTAGGAACCCATCTGTATCTGTAGCACCTGGAGCTGTTGTGAGAGGCTAAGTTTGGCTTCAGTGAATTTTTTTGAAGACTCTTTCAACATACTTGCTCATTTCATGATGGGTGATTTATGAGTGCACCTGCCCACACCATGCAGAGTGTTCAGAGATTTTTGACCCCAAACGGCATGACCCCCATGCCCTACCCCCCCATTCACCTGATCTTACCTTGAGCGACTCTTTTTTTGTTTCCCCGATGAAAAATAGTCTTCAAAGGGAAACATTTTGCCAGTGTGGAAGAGGTGGAACAAAAAACAGCAAAAGCACTAAAAGGTATCAAAATTGATGAATTCGAAAACTGTTTTGAGCAGTGGAAAAAAGTCTCATAGGTGTATTGCATCAAATGGAGAATACTTTGAAGATGACTGAAGTTTAAACATGTAAGAACAAATACACAATTTTTTATAAATAAATCCCAGGGTTTTTGGGTCCCCCGTCATCTATCAGTTTTGTGTGGGAATATTTCTTTCTTTAAAAATAAATTTTACTTATTTGTTTTTTAGAGAGGGGGAAGGGAGGGAGAATAAAAGGGAGAGAGATATCAATCAGTTGCCTCTTGCACACCCTCCACTTGGGACCTGGCCCACAACCCAGGCATGTGCCCTGACTGGGAATCGAACCAGCAACCGTTTGGTTCACAGGCCAGCACTCAGTCCACTGAGCCACACCAGCCAGGGCAGGAATTTTTCACATGGACATTCTGCCCTCAATCCCCATCTCAGCCTTACACGATGTTCTAGTGAGCCTCTGATACTGTTGGAAGTATGCCGTGTTCCTCTGGTGTACGGATGTCAGCAGAAAGTTGAGGGCTGCTCAGATGACCCTCCTCATTTTGTAGCTGAGGCACTGGCCTAAGGGCTCAGAATAAGGTAATTGCTGAGATCGAACTTGGGTCCTCTGGTAGCCAGTGACATTTCTAAGATAGTTCCTTGCATCTGCTCAAGAGAAATGCATGGCCAGGTACCTCATGTAAGGAGCATATCAGGGTATGCACAGTAGGAAATCAAACGAATAGAAGCAAACCTAGAAATATATTTTAGAAGAATATGAGGCTCAGTTTCTCAAGCCTGACTTCATGAAACTTAATTACAAAATGTGAATTTTTCATACTGACATCTCTAGTTGGTTAACAGTATCCTTGAGGAAGTCCTGAATATTGAAAAAGAAAAACTTTGTAGGAAATTAATTTTCGGGAAATGTGGATAATCTAGTGGCGGCTACAATCTAGCAGTAAGACAAAGGATCGTGATGAGTGTCCGGCTGAAAGTGGACACAGAAGGTCACCTCCTGGTGCGTGAGTCTTTTCTGTGACATGTGTTCTAAGACACCTTCAAGTCTTTGCTCACGTGTCACCTGCCCACTGAGGCCTGCTCTGGCCTCATTTAAGTTGCTATTTAAATTATATTCCAGCTCAACTCCAACACTCCGAAACCCAATGATCCTCCTAAGTTTTTTTCCCTTAGCATTATTTATCAGCCATCATGCATTTAATTTACTTCTTTAATGTGTATGGGTTGAATTGTGTTCTCTCCACTCCCCATGAAATGTTGGGGGGATTAGGACCCCAGAATGCAACTGATCCTTTTAAGAAGGGGAAACAGACACAGACAAACACACTTGGAGGGCAGACGATAAGAAGGTGGCCATCTACGAAGCAGAGAGAGGCTGGAACACGCTCCTCCCTCATGGTCCTCAGAAGGAGCCAGTCCTGTTGGGATCTTGATTTTAGACTAGTAACCTCCAGGACTGTGGGACAGTAAATTGCTATCCCTGAAGCCCTAGCTATGGTGTGGCAGCCCAGGAAACGAATGCCCTATGTATACGGCTTAAGCTATGTTTTTCTCCACTTGAATCATAAGCTTCAGGAAAGCAGGAGTTTTTTTATTGTTTTGTTCATCGATAGATGCCAGGCGTCTAGAGCAGGCATCTAGCACATAACAGGTGCTCAGTAAATATTTGTTTAAAATATGAATGAATGAATGATAAATGATGAATAAAGGAATAGACTTCAATATCAGTGGTGTTAAGGAGGGTGTTTTGGTCTTCTTTTCAAAGATGAGAAAACAGATACCTAAGGTCAGGCTGCTTAGAATCATCACAGAATTTAAACCCAGGTTTCCTGAGTTTTGCCTTCGTAAGGGCGCTATTTTGAACTACTGTGGATCTGAAACATCAGTGTGCACCAGAGTCACCTGGATGACTTGTGAAGACCTGGAGGTTCTGATTCAGAAGGTCTGGGCTCAGGGGACCTGGGCATTTCTAGCCAGTTTCCAGGTGATGCTGCTGGTTCTGGGAGAGCACTTCGAAAACCACTGCATTGTATTATAGCCAACTTCCTAGCCTTTTGCTTGATCAAAAGCTATGCCACACCACCCAGTTCTATGGGTTGTGCACCTTTGTAAGCTTCGTGGTTAATCACCTAGAGGCAGCAAGGAGAGTGGACACTTGCATTTCCATTTCTTGGTTACGACTGTGTTTTCTTTAATGTGTTTCTATGCTGGCCCTTTTCTTTCTTTCCTCATTTCCTTTGTTCTCCTTACTCTGATCTTTCTCTGGAAACTCTATTTGTTGTATTGTGTTTTCTCCCCATGTTCTGTGAAACACTGTGGTAAGTATGTGAAAATAATATAATTTAATTAGGTTCATGGTAAATTACCTCGTGTCCAGCCTGAGCACAGCACAAAGGCTGCTGTAATGCCCGTTATTAAGTTCACTTTGGAGGTTTTATTTGTTGAGGGGCATCTGAAAAACCTTAGAAACTCAGTTCAGAAAAAACAAGTCAGGTGGCTGCAGGAACAACATATAAATTAGGGATTTGAGATTGCAGACACAGATGAAGTTACCATGGAAAATTACCCCCCCACCCCACCCCCGGCCGTTATTACTCTTGTGTCAGCTATTAGATCTGTCCAGGAACAATGCATCGTCGAAAAGAGGGGAAGCTGGACTTGGACAAAAAAGTCTGAAAAATCAAATCAGGAAAAGGCTGTCTTAAATCACTCATCATTGTATCCATAGGGATGTCTTTAATTTAAAAAGAACAAAACCAAGGAAGGCCTTGATTAATTGATTCCTCAATTAATGTATTTCTTTTGTGTCGTGATCAAATGAACAGTGATTACGTCTTGACTATGTAGCAGACTTAAATGCTATTTATTAATATTTCCCAGATATGAAATTCTTGCATTGTGTGGTTCTGAGACTTTTAATTACATGCATTCATCTACTGATATGGGAGAGCTTTTTGTTCAGTGGATTTTTTGTCTATCTGTGTTGAAATGTCAATTAGTACCACTAGAGGGCACCATGGCTAAACATTTGTACCAAAGATCATACAGGAGCTCTAACTCGCCCAAGTTCAGTTGTACAGGAAGTCTCTGATTACCCTTACACACTGATCCAAAATTTTGTTCTAAAATCTCTTCTTTGGAACTATGCATTTTTCTCATAGAAACGATAAAATAAGTAGTGGTACGTTCCTCAGGTAAACATATAACTGAGGTTTGCTGTTGAAAGCAAACAACACCAGGAACAACACAAAGCCCCGGTAAAGTTACAGTTTGTTTATATAGAATGTGGTTTTAAAGACCCAAAAGTAGAGACTTTTTTCTGGGAGGAGGGACTGATGAGGAAGGTTTAAATGCAGGTGCCCCCTAGTTTGGAAATAGCACGTACTACGTACGAAGTTGCAATCCCACTTCTTCTAAAGCAACAATAAAACAAAAGTGCTGGACGGTGAACCCTCAGTCTGCTGGCCACCCCAGTACAGGCTCACAGCAGCAGCCCCTCCTCCCAACCTCTGGTGTTGGTAGGCTGGGTTGTCTGCCTTCCTCCTGCCCCCAGGGCCCGCTTGGCTGATTTGCTTCCTGATGACCGCTTCCTCCGGCTATCTCTGCGTCCCTGCGTGGTGCTGTTCAGTAGCATTTTGTGCTTTTATGTCTTAAAAGGTGGGCCACCTGTCCAGCCAGCCTCAGCCTCTGGGTGAGGCCATTTCCCCCTTGTCCCCAACTATCAAGGGCACTTCTTGTAGCTCAGCCTCCCGCAGTTCTAGTATTGGGAATTCACTGGGCTCACCTCCCTACGGGAGCAGGACTGTCCCATGGCCAAAGCATGACTCCCTTTTCCCACTGTCACCTGTCCTAGAAATGGTTCCCCCTTTTTTCCTCCCCTCTTTAACTTTCTTCCCTCTAACTTAATGACTGTTTTTGGAATATCCGTTTTTTTTTTTCCCTCTAGGGCTTTTATTACCTTAGTCTATATTTCCATCAAAGAGTATTTTAAAGTAGATAGGAAACAAAATGTGACTGACGGTTAATTTCCCACCACTTGTCTCCCCTTTCCTCTTCAGCTTGAGTTGAAAATCAGTTTTCTTTTTTCTTCTCAGAGCTAACGGGGATGAAGGTGGAGGTGGCTGGGGAGCAAAGTGTCTGCGGGTGTGTGGATGAGGGGCATCAACCCCTGTATTTCTCTCTGGGTGGTGAACACCGCAAATCGCCCTCACAGTTTAGGTTGTATGAGTATCACCTGGGAGGGCTTGTCAAAGATGCAGATTCCCAGAGGTGTGGACTGAGACCCAGGGAAGTGCATTGTGCACCGTGTGCACTGTGTGACCGTGATTCTGATGAGGATGGTATTTGGGCTGCATGTTGATAAATTATGCAGTTGGTCCTCCATTCTGAAGCCTGCTTTCAGGCAAAGTTAAGAGAGTATCTTTTGTTTATGGGTTGTTGTTTTAAGGCAGCAAATGTGTCACTATCACCAAGGAGACAGGAAAGGTATTTGTTTGGTGTGTTTGGTGAGGTTATGAAGAAGTAATGTTTAGTAAAGACAGACACTGATTTGATCTGCCCGTTCAGCTCTACCCGGGTAGTATTTTCATCTATAGTTTTCACAAAAGGAGAAATCATTATTCATGAAGTCTTCTCTGTGGGTTTGTTTTAGATGATAAATAATTGAGAGTGAAGATTGGCATTAGCATGCCATGTCAAGCTTTTTCTCTTTCTTTCTTTCTTTCTTTCTTTCTTTCTTTCTTTCTTTCTTTCTTTCAGGGTAATGAGGAGACAGATGGTATTTTTTCTATAGATGCCAAAAAAAAAAAGCTCCCAAATCTCACATTTGTGGAAGCAAATCTTATGTAATTTCCAAAAGCAGCATATCTCGGACCCTACTGGTAATCTTCTCATGGCCACCAAGGACAGTAATCACATGGAGATATTTGCATATTCTGTATGTTTGTCATTGGATTGGCTAAATGGAAGACTTTTGGTTGAAACTAGTGCCTTCTAAGTATACAGAAAATAGACATGTAAGAAGTGACGTTCAAATGTGTTCAGTTGATTAGTAATGGATACATTTCAAATACGATTAGGTTTAAATGGATGATAGGAACTGTTCCACCTCTTGCACTCACTTCAAAATGTTATATCATTTCAGGGTTGGTGGCCTTTCATGAATCAAAACTAAAATGATCTCAGGAAGATAAAATAAGTTCTGCAGTTTGTGTTTTGGCTAGACAAATGGCCAAAAAACTCTCTGATGCATCATTTTTAAACAGATCATTGAAATGACAGAGCTTTGATTTTTTTCCACGTTCTTTTTCTCACATCTGACAAGTCTAAGTGCTTCTGTCTACATAAGTCACATACTAATTAGTAATTAACCACTGTTATTTAATTAGACTCTCTAGTTGGAGGATCATGCATTAATCACTCCCAGTTCGGTGTGTGGCGCGGCTGCTGGGGGTGATGAAGCCACTCTGCTGGGGTGCATTCCATGCTGTGTGATGCCGCTGTGCCCAGACGTGGCTCGTTTGTACCTTTGTCTCGAAGTTAGAACAGAAATATCCAAGTGTGTGAATGATACTAACCCCGGTGAGTCAACTAGACCTCTGAAACGGTTACACAAGGTAAAAAAATGAATCTCGGCTGACTGAATAAAGAAAGGACTTCTTTATATAAGAGACTCATTATGTTTTCTTCTTCCCTAAACTTTGGATTTTCTCTCACACCATTTGAAAATGAGATGTATGCTTTAAGGAAAGGTAAACACTGTATCTCATATCTACTGAACTTGCAGGAACTGTTAGCATGTCATAAAAATTCAAACTTTTGAAACTTTTCTAAAGGTCTTGGTGAATAGACTATATTAGATGAAACATATTTGAAAGGATTCAAATGAGAAATGGCCACAGTAACTTAGAAGCAGTTATTTTAACAAAAATGTTACCTTAGATTATGAAACTAGTCCTTTATGCTTTTTAGTTCTGTTGGCTGCCACATAAATGGAGACTTCTGCTGTGATTATGAAATCCCTAGACTCATCAGATGTCTTGAACAACAACTTCTAGGATCTCATCAGTCATTTTGTACAGACAGTACTCTTGACAATGAACTCTCCGTCCTTGAAGCTGCACTTAGCCATAGTAGACATCATCTAAGCCAGTGGTTATCAGCTCTGGGCAGAGGTCAGGGAAGGAGTTGATTTATGTATCCAAATTGCCTATGGAGTTTTTTGCTTGTTTAATTGTGCTTTTTTGCAGAAAAGACTGTTGTTTGGGGGCGGGGCTTTATGGAGAAGTGCAAGACGTGGTTTGAACACATGTGGGGCAAGCTCATCTAGTGTGGTTCGACTCCTCATTTCCCCCGAATGTGAAACAGGCAAAACCCTGAGACAAAGATCATCTCAGGCAAATGTGTGCAGTTGTCACTCTTTCTTGAGTGACTGGACACAGGCAGTTCCCTCTGCCCAAAGGTCCATTATATTTCCCAAGCATGCTCACCTAGAGGATCCCTGAGAGGGAGAGGACGTGGTAAAAACTGAGCTCCAGAGGCTGTCGGCTCACTCGAATTTGGAGAGTCGTGAGCATTGGAATTAGGGTTCAGACTCAGATCTTTTGCTGTCTGGTCTTGGGTTCTCTTCAATGAACCATGATCCCCCTTCCTCCGCATCTTCCTTTTCCTTCTTCTGGTAAAGGTCTTAGACAAAGACATTTAAGTTTAATCTAGTCATTGTTTCAAGTTTTATGTAATGTTTTGTTTCATAAACATGAGTTTTGATTTTTATTTTGTTAAATAGCGAGTTCATTAGTCAGACTAGATATGTATAGATTGTAAACTGGCCAGGTTATGTGTTTTATACTGCATAAATGTGTGAAAAGTCTCTCCTTTACATTTCCATTTACAGTATCTCTGTAAAGTTTTGGAAGTGTTTTAATAAAGTCTCTATGAAAATGAATGACAAACTCCCTAAATTGCCCTGGCTTTTCTCATTCCATGTATGATAATCCCCAACTTCAGTGAAAAGCTTCTTTGAACAGAATGAAGTTTTTGTTTTTTATTTAATTGTTGGCACATTGTGATAGGATCTGGTTGGTGATAACGATCAGCAAATAGAATTCTTCCACTACCACTCTGTAGCTTAGGGAATCTTTTACTCAGTAATGGCATTTCCTTAGATATTTCCAGTTACTAACTATGCATATTAAAAATAAATTAATTTTTTTAGCGAAGATTGAAGGGTTCATCTTTTGGGCAATTTAATAATCAGTTATCTTATCAGATACCATTGATTAGAGAAACAAACAGTTGAACTCCTCCCGTGAGAGGAGCAAGGTTCTGAACAGCAGGACTCAGGCGTCCTGATCTGTGAATCACGGTGCACCCAGAGTTCCTTTGCGTCTCTGTGTTGCATGGATCCTGATCTGATAAGGATCAACATTCTGTAAGTACACGTGAGTGTCGTGCCTCATACCACTCACTTCCTATATGTTCTGCTCATGGTCCAAGGCCCACTGCTGAGGATTTGTACGGTAGTGGCATGGCACGGAACTCAAGAACACATTCTGAGCTCAAGGCTCCTGACTTTTAGTCTGTCATTGGCTGCCATTGAGCTTTGTGAGGCTGAGACATCATCTACTCCCGTCTGTAAATCGAGGGAATTGGCCTAACATTATTATTTATACCTTTTAACCCTGAAGTTTTATGTGACTATTTAAGCAAGTATGGTTAAAGTTCTGGGCATACCCTAAAGCTGTGCAGACTGATTTAAACCTGGGACTAGGGGATTTTCATTTAAACTCCAGCCATTTTACAAACATTCTTGAGTTCTCATAGTCAGGGTATTTTGTTATTTTAAGGAGTTGACAGTTTGCCAAAATTAGCTAGCAGCTAGAACTCAGCCCACAGTCTCCACTCCACTGGGAAAACGCTGAAAACAGAAAGCAGGCTACAATACATAGAAATCACAAAATCCAAAATTGCCCTTCAGTTTACCCATCAGCTTGTTAAACAATTAACAAATTGATTGCTAATGCTAGCTGAGCGTGGTGATAGAAACGACACGGTTTGTAAAACCCAGGCGTTCATTTCTTCCTGCTTGTCTGAAATCAAGGCAGAACTTACCAGCTGTTTGTTAAAAATATAAACAGGAGGAAAACTCGCGCATTTAACTGTTAATTCTTTTCCTTTGTGCGGATTAACTGACACAGTGTCGTTAGGTTGGAGATTTGTGTACTGCGATGTACAATACACAAAGACAGCCTCTGTATTAGCCTAACATGCCCCTTCTACGTAGCTGGCTAGGATAGTTATCTGGTACCAAATTCAATTGTTCACACATTCAGTTGCTTTAAATATGGCCCAGCTTCGCATATTTTTAGCCACGTAGGGCCTGCCTACTTTGTATACTCCGTGAAACTGCTCCCAACATCTACTAACCATGGATAAGACAGACTCCAGCTAGGAAAGACCCCAAACCCGCCTGCCTTTTGGAGCTCTCTGACCTACATACCCTGTGCCTTGCTGCTCTGTCACATCACCTGACACAGAAGTCGCCTTTCCATTTTCTCCTTCTGCCCAGGAAGTCCCTTGCCCTGCTTTCCATCTGAGTGGTGGCACCTTCTCTGGAAGGTCTGTGGTTGGGAGGAACCTCCCCTCTTATGCACATCCAAGTGCCACCTAATGAAGCTTGTTGTGTTACTGCCTCTTCCTTGATCCACCGCCAAATCCTCAAACTTATCACACGTTGGTATATACCTATGAACATAGTTAAAAAAATAATAAGCCACATAGGTGTGTTTCTGACTGAGCATGAAGTGAATGAAGCTTCATAAATGCTGTGTTCATGGTAGTTGTTTCTTCGTGGTGTGAAATAGTAATTTGGTGGCCCTCTTTGTGTGAATATTAAAGGTGGCATCATACAGTGAGGCAGCAAACGAGTTAAAGTCAGAGGCCCTGAGTTTGACTCTCGGCTGTTTATTACTGAGTGACCTTGGACAAGTCACTTAGCTTCTCCGAGGTTCAACTTCAGGGCTGTAAAATAATGACAATACTGCTTAAAATTATTTTTGTTGACTCACTACAATATGGGGTGTAAAACAAGTCGGTAAACTCTGAAGCACAGTGTAATTAGGACGGGCTTTAATCTTCCAATCCTGGCTGTACCATTTAGGTGGTCTAGAGGAATCTCTGTGAACCTCACTTAACATTTTTTAATTATTTTTTTTATTTTTCAATTACAGTTGACATTCAATATCATATTAGTTTCAGGGATACAGCACCGTGGTTATATTACTGAACAGAGTGGGATTCGGCTGACTGCTGCTGAACACAAGCATAATACAAAAACTGGAGGGGAAGGAAAAGGTCTGTGTTAACAAGTTGCCCGGTCTGGGGGAGTAGGATTCTGCAGCTTCCTTCACCTAGGACCTCGGGTCACTGCCAGATCACTGCAGCTGCTTGTGCAGGGGGCTCCATCCATGGGGCTCCATCCATGGGGCCCTGGTGCCCAAGGCGCTCATGCCCCTGGTGCTGGCAAACTCTCCAGCCTGTGTGTCCATGAACTACTCTCAGAGCAAGAGGAGGGGCTTAGTCTGGGCATGAACAGTGTGGAGCCACAGGGTTCTGCAGGCGGTGCCAGTGAGGCATGTGACCAGCCCCCAGCCAGGTGAGCAATGGCAAGGAAAAGAGCCGTGAGGGAAGTCTGACACTTGCTGGTCCCACAAATGCTCTGCCCGCCCTGCTCCGGCACCCCGCAGCAGGTAAATAAGGAGAAGACAAAAGGGATGAATCTTTTGCATGCCCCCTGACTAAATCTTCTGCCCCAAAATCCCATGTGAGGCAGAAGTGTCCAAATTCCCAACCAATCTAGGTTGGCATCCAAAATGCTTGTCAGTCTGCATAGCATCTCTGCCCCTCCTTCTGGCACTGTGGTCTGGAAGCAGGTAGGAAGGTTTCTAGCTGTGCACTGGGACATAGCATCTCTGCCCAAGGCAGGGCATCACATGCTAGTTTGTTTACCCTCACCTGTGGGTATGGAGCCATGTGCCAGCTATGGCTTCAATCCACTGTCTTGAGGTTTCCTGCAACCTCTCCCTCACTTCAGGGAGTGTCGTCTTTTGCACCACCTCAGGGACCCCTCCCCTCTCCCCAGCAATCAGACCAGATCCCCCGTTACAATTAGGCATTTATATAACTTTCAGAGTGATCCGACCCTAAGACTAGTACTCACCTGACACTATACATAATTATGACAGTATTATTCACTATGCTGTGCTTTACATTTTCATGACTATTTTGTCACTGCCAATATTGAACCCTATTTTTTTATCATTATCATGTCAGCGTAACAATACTATTTCCTTCTTAGAGTTGCTCTGAGGATCAAAAGGATCCTTCAAGTGTTTCTAGTGCACAGACGTAGATGGGTATTGTGTAAGTACTTCAATGGTAACATGAAGTAAAGTACAAGTATCACATGAGTCAACTACAGATGTCACGAGAAATGTGAGCATATCACAGAAGCAAGCTGTTTAGGAGTGAGTGATATTCAGTTGGGACTTTGTGTAGTAATTTTGAATGTAGGTAACAAAACAATTCTGAAATGTGGATAGTGTGAAGTGTTGGAAAGGAATAATGCTCAAGAATAAAAATGCCCTCAACTGATGGAAACCACACTCACATATTCCTTTCTCAAGATTCACATGTATAGTCTTCACATATATTGTACTCAGACCACAAAAATATTACTCAAGTACAGAGATGGGTAAGAAAAAACAAGGAGTCTTCTAGTTTTCAATTAATTTCCTGACAGTGAATTTCATTAAGGAGACCTGGCACCTAATAAAAAACTACAGGTAGAAGAAGCAGATTAATGATCAGATTACAGTTCAGGGGGTTCAACATGACGCTGAATGCTTTTACTCATGTCGGACTGACGCACTCTGTCTTCTTAAGAGAAAAAAAAAAGCAGACTGTGCTTGAAAAAGAATAAGGCGATTTAGTTGTCCTAAAACTATTCATACGAAGACAGGAAACCATTTCCAGAAGACCAGCATGATCAAATGGGATCTGAATATGCAATGCACTGTAGCCGTTTGCTCTTTGTGAGCCAATGCGTAACACTGCCAAGTGCAGATGTGAGGAGATGTGTGCAATAGGTCTGGTGCGTTGCATTAAAGGGGTTACAGCAAAGACAGTGCAGCTAAAATGAAGAAGCCAGTTGATACATCTACTTAGACTACATACTGAACAACAGAAATGCCTCTGATGGAAAATGAAGTCAAATAAAAACAAGGGGACCCGAACAGTATGTAGCGTCAAACTGGTGCTGGATGCGCAGATGTGCAAGGGAGCGTGCCTGAACCTTGCAGCGCATAATTCCATGATGCCTGGTCCAGAGAGCACACGTTGTCCACAGGTACTGGGGAGCACCAACGTTCAAGAGCATGATCAAAGAGATTATTTAATGTCTCCTTATGACACAGATAGCTATGCTATAAATCTTTTGGTGAAGACAGCAGAATACAGCTGAATAAATTAAAAGAAGGAAGG
>VMDR010024185.1:0-15151 GCA_007922815.1 Macrotus californicus | reverse complement strand
AGGATAAGAATAGTATAGGAAACGTAGAAGCCAAAGAACTCATATATAGGACCCATGGTCATGAACTAAAGAGGGGGAGTGTGGGGGGAAGGGGTGTGCAGGGAGGGGGGTGGGGGGAGGAGATGGGACAACTGTAATAGCATAATCAATAAAATATATTAAAAAAAAGTAAAAAAAAAAAGACATTATTAAAGACTGCCTTCCTAAATTTAAGAAATTTCCTGTTCACAGAGGATTTTTTTCATGCAATCTGAATTTTGGTAAGCGAATCTTATTTAAAATCAAACCAAGAGCTGACTACTTAGACCCCAGGTGAAGCTTTTCTAAAAATAACATAATTTCTTATATATGTATGTATATGTAATAGATACTTATGTAGTATATGTACACATGTAAATATATATAAACATGTATATCACACTGTTTAAAGAAAGAAGCCCTTGCCCTGGCTGGTGTGGCTCAGTGGATTGAGTGCCAGCCTGTGAAGCAAAGGTTCACTGGTTTGATTCCCAGTCAGGGCACATGCCTAGGTAGCAGGCCAGGCCCCCAATAGGGGGTGTGTGAGAGGCAACCACACACTGATGTTTCTCTCCCTCTCTTTCTCTCTCCTTTCCCTTCTCTCTAAAAATAAATAAAATCTTTTAAAAATCTGATGTTATTTTTTTTAAAAAGCCCTAGAATTATCCTCAAATGAGGCTTTTCTGTGCACAAATTCCAGAGCAACGGTGGCATTCAGAGCATGGCCATCCGGCACTTTGGCGAACTGGTCAGGGACATGAGTCAGTACAGGTGGATGTTGGACAATGCGGTGTTCAGGGCCCTGGTGCCTCTGATCCTGTTTCTGGAGGACACAGAGACAAGAGTCACTACAGTAAGTCCTGCCATCTTGCTTTTCCCAGTTTGGCAGAGACACGCCGTGTTTCACACGACGCTGGGTGAAGAAACCCTCGGTGACTGTTTTCTGCTTCACAGGCATGTAAACACACGTTGGCAATCTGCGCCTCAGAGTTACAATGGTCAATATCACATTTGCTCCTGGGCCAGGGCTACAGTTTTGAGCTGGTTGTGCTCAGCATCTGCAACAATCTTGTAAGTGACCCTTCAGTGTTTCCTACCAAACGTTATCAAAAGAACATTAAAGGACCTCCTGAATGATGGGAAGAGTGGTGGGAAGAGGGTGAATCTTGGAGAAGATAAAAAAAATAAAAATAAATAATAATAATAACAATGATAATAAAAACCAACAAATGGGTGAGAACAGCCAGGGCTTGAAACCAGAGAAAATTATCATTTTCCCATTCCTGTTCCTCAACATGACCCTCTAGCTAACCTTCCTCCACTCCACCCCCACAGAGCTCTGGATGGGTAGGAAGGTAGGAACAGCATCTCAGATCACCGAAAGAAATTCAGAACCATCTGGTCACTGTGCAACAAGCGGGCCCTCTGAACCCCAGCATAAACTGCAGTGACAGGTGGAGGAACGCTAACCAGAGGTGGGAAGACAAGTTTGGGTTGGGAATCTTATCATAAACAGAAGAATACCAGCGAACAGAAGAGTCAAGTTCATACACAGAGATCACAAGTTTTAAGTTAGACCTTATTTGGTATAAGCAACCACGTTGTTTTCTCTGGAAGCCTGGCTAAAAGGGGGCACGTGTACTTTTTCAACAACTGAAAGTGGTTTTTTCCCCCTTTCTATCCTCAGTTTATTTCTCATGGGAGGTACATTGTGGAGCTGCTCTCTGATGCCCTGAGGTTCCTGAGGAACTCCCGAGCAACCCTGAGGAGAGCGGCAATTATTCTCATAGGTAAATACAACTCAGTTCGCGTCGCCTGGCTTGTCTTAAGAGGTGTAGCTAGAAGTCTTCCTTAAAAAAAAAGTGTAAGTCGCTTTTGCTGATGATGGACAGCACCCATCATGGTGATATCTATGATGAACAGAGGTCGCTATGTGTGATTAGAATGAAGCTCTATTTTACTGTGCAGTGAGTATAGCTGTGTGATTAAAATATTATATGGAGGATATTTAACAAGGATGGTTTCAAAATCTAACAAGATGGCATGCCACTGCTTATTATTCCCTTTCACTGCTTAAAAATCACTACCCAGGGAATGAGAATACAGTAATAAATAAAAATTGAAACACTATCTTCAGCAAAATTTGGGCATCTGTAGCCACAAGTATAACAGATGTGGAAGAGCTATCAAATCTGGTAAAGTAAAAAAAATTTTAAAAATGTAGGGTTCAGAGCAGTGAAAGAAGATTCTAAGAGAAGACAACTAAACTTTTCAAACTTGGACAAACCTGACCAGTTTTTTCCCACTAGGCTCTCACCATGAAGATTGAAATTTATAATCCTTTATTTGGAACGACAGGAAGTGAGTTCCCAACTTGGTAATGGGATTTTCACTTGACCTTGTTTAGCCCCTAGGAGTAGCAGGAAGAACAAGGAATGAGGAGATGCACAGTCGGGTCGTTCTTGTAGAGAAGAGACAGCCAGGGTGTCGGAGTAGAAGGCAAACGGAGTTAGGATCAGCACTAGCACTCATGCCCTGTGCTAATGGGAGAAGATAAAGGGGGGCACGCACACACACATACACACAACCCCATGTCACAGATTTGATTCCAAACCAGAAAAGTCCTGCTACTCTGAATTCTACCCTGGTACTTTCCACAAGCCATCCTCTGTATTTGTATTGCAAGATCCAAAAATAAGTACTTTTTTTTTAAAGTAATGACATTATCTTTCTAAAGAGTTATTTCCAGGGGAAAAGGAGAAGAAAGAAGAAAAACAAACTTTACAAAGTGTTTCCACAGAGCAGATGAAAATCATGATAAAAATATCCATGAGTCTAAAACTTTTTGAAATAAGGAGCTAAAGTATAGAGATGAGTACACAGTCCATACATGATGGGATAGCAGGAGCACATGAAGAATAAGTTTTCAAAGGATGGGGGCAGGTGTCAGAAAAGACATATAACCACGCCCCCCCACACACACACACACAAATGCAATGCAACCAGCAGGAGAAAAACTATGCACATATATTATGGATAACCCAGGAAGGGACAAAGGAGAACAGGTTGAGAAATACTAGCAAAATGAAATGGTGAGCAAGAGAAGGCAGACACAAAAGAACGTGTTCTGAAGGACAGAAGAGCCGACCTGGAAGGAGCATGAGGAAGGTCTCCGGGACGCTTGTCACATCCTGTTTAGTGACCTGGACGGTCATAGAAGTGTTCACTTTGTGGTCATTCATTGACCTGTGCATGTTTATAAACATGAACACTTTTCAGTAGTTTCATTAAGTACATAAGTATGTGAGAGCACTCAAAGAAGACACAAGGATAATCTAGAGATGTTTTGCTTTGAAGAAGGCAATGAGGGTAGCTAGGTAACAACAGAGAAAGTATTTTCCTAATGAATTGTGGGGTTTTATTTTGTGCACAGGGTACCTGACAACATTGGGCAGCCATTTACTGCTCAGAGATGACATTGAGGTCATGCTTGAGGGTAAGTGTTGAAGGTAGGGTGAAATTATGCACAGGTCTAAGTAAATTCACTACGTGTGGTTCTACTGGAATGAGTTCTAGAACAATGCAGGTGCTGGGGGTGGGAGGAGGGTGGGGTTAGGGGAGAATCAGTGGAAGAACTGGGTTAAGGGACATCGTTTTTTCCTTTTTATTCTCTCTCTCTCTCTCTCTCTCTCTCCCCCCCCCCACCCTCCTCCTCCTCACCCTCCCTTAGGAACAACACAGAGGGTGGAGAACTGACTCACTCATTCATCCAACAAATATTTTTTCCAGCTCTAGTCTAGCTTCTGGGGATACAGTGGCAAACAAAACCAAGTCCCTGTCTGCAGAGGACTTGAGTTTTAGGAGATAGTAATGTCCGCCTGCACCAGAGAGACTTAAAGAAGAGCATAGTTTATTCCATCCAAATGTCTGGATCTTTGGCATCTCTCTCTCAGCCTCTAATTCCCCACTGGGATTAGAATTACAAACACATAAGGTAGAACAGTTTTAGAGTGTCAGCAAAATTGAGTGGAATGTATAGAGATTTCTCACATACTTCCTGCCCCCACCCATGTGCAGTCCCCCCATAATCAATATGCCCCGCCACATGGTGTATTTGTTACACTGTTGAACCTACACTAACACATCCTTCCTTTGCCATCCTTGTATTCACTCATTTATTCAGTGTGCATTGGCTGACTGCCTGCTAGACTCTCTATGTCTCTCAAAACTCTTTTCCTCTTTCTTTCCCCCTCCTGCTCCTTTTCCTCTTTTTTCTAAATGTGCCCCTCTTTTCCTCTATTTCTTTTTTTGGAAGACTTTATTTATTGTTAGAGAGCGGGCAAGAGAGGGAGAGAAACATCAATGTGTGGTTGCCTCTCACACACCCCCCCTACTGGGGACCTGGCCCACAACCCAGGCCTGTGCCCTGACTGGGAATGGAACTAATGACCCTTTGATTCACAGGCCTGCGTTTAATCCACTGAGCCACACTAGCCAGGGCTCCTGTATTTCTTTTTAAGAAAGAAAGAAAGAATTTCCCACAAGCCCAGGATATGGAAATAATGATGTTAGCATATCACTTTATATATATGATTTAGATCATGTATATGTGTGTGTATGTGTGTGTGTGCATGTGTATATATATATATATTCCCAGATATTTCAAAATATAAATGATTAGTTATTGTCAAAATTATCATGACTGTTTCATAACTAATGCTTAGCACGTAAGAGACATTCAGGAAATGCTTAGTGAATACTTCCATTTTTCTTTTAATGATGCCTGGATAAAACTCTCTGGTGCTCTTGATCAAAGTAATGAAAATTGGGGCATGGTGAGGAGAGGATAAAGGGGGACACCGCAAGGTGGGGCTGTTCAGATTTAGAGCTTCTTAGACTCAAAGTGATGCCTTGTGTTAAGGGCCCCCTGCCATTGCAGGTATTGACAGAATGTTTGAGGACGAAGATCCAGAGACCGAGGTCTTGGCAAGGATAACCCACAAACTTTTAAAGGACGTGGCCCATAAACTGACCTCCTCGGTTATTAAACAAACCTCCCGAAGACTGTTTAACTTTATCTACATCAAAAAATTGAAGCCTCTGTATAATTATAACTCGCCCAACGATGTGACAGAAAAGCCCTGAGGAGATTAAAGAAACCAGGAATGGGAAGAAAGGCCTTATGCATAAGAACGATGGAAACATTTCATGAAAGAATGAGACATTCACCAAGGCACCACTCAGAAGAGGAATGATTTTCCTTTTCCTCAAAGGATGCTAGGGGCCATTTTACTGTTCCTCCTAACTGTCATCAAATACAGAAATCTGCTGCCTCTGTACGTCTGACGGTGATCAGAAGCCTTAATTCATCAAACCCAATAATAAAATCAAAAATCATATAAGCAAAGTGTTTGACGAGAAGCTCTTGGGGCTTAATTCAATCAGTAAGCCAGATGCTGTGCTAGGCAGGGGGACAAGTGGGGAACAGAGACAATGTTGCTGCCCTCAGGAAGGTAGCAGTCCAATGATGCTCGATCTGGTTATTTCCGTCCTGCTGGGATGAATGTTGCAGTGTGGCAAAACGGAACTTGTTGTGGGGACAGAGGGGGCGCAGGGAAAGGTATGCCAGGTGGAAACATGAGGCAAGAAGAGTGACGGGGGGCACTGGAGAACCTGTTACAAGGGGTAACAGATCAGTACAAGATGTATCAGGGTGATCACTCGTACGGTACATAAATGTCTCATCACTGGGTTGTATGCCTGCAACTAATATAATACGTCAACTGTAACTTTAAAATAAAAAATTATTTTAAAAAAGAATGGGGAGAGCCAAGACCCAAGGGGAACACTGCGCTGACGGCTTTAGGCATTTTGAAGTGAGAACTGGACCGTCAGGCTCGGCGGCCTCCCCTTGCCATCAGGACCCAGTGCCACACACTGCTCGGGTCAGTCTGTGAGGGAGCTGATTCACAAGTGCTGCTGTCGAAAGGGTTTCACCCTCCTCCCACTCCTGTACCCTCGCCCCTCACACACACTGCTCCAGCCGCAGGGCACCTCTACCAGTGAGATGAGCGCCCCCTCTTTCCTCTGTCGATGCGGGTGCTGTGGCTCTGTCATGTGTCATCTTGGAGTGCACCAACATTCTCATTGCTCTGTGGGCTCCCACACTGGCGTGGGGCAGCAGCTCACCACCTTCCCTCAGGTCCCCCATCAGCTTCTCTGACTTCTGGGCCAGGTGGGTTTAGTTCTGCTGAAAAAGACACCAGCATCTCCTGGGTGACACCCACATCATCAACATCACCGACACCAGAGGCAGGAAGAGACAGTCCCAAGCCTGTGGGTTCAACCTTGCCCTCGCTCTCCCCTTGACACCCAGCCTCCCTTCCCAGCCCCACCGCCTGCCCTGTGGACCTCAAGCTCCGGCAGCAGATGTGGAGACAACAGCTCTGCAGAGACCACAGAATGGTCTCCCCCACTGCTGACAGTCAAAACCCCAGTGCTGCTGCTCCCATCAAACCCGAGGGACAGACTTGAGATGCCTTCTCCAGGCCCCTTCAAGCAAAGAGGTAGATGTGGCTCCTGTGGGTTTTTTCCCCTTAACACTGTGTTCTTGTCATTGTATTTATCAGGCTATAGTGTAATTACTCATTTACTTCTCTGCCCCATAAGACGCAAGTTTCTGGAAAGTACATATTGTATCTCACACTCAGCTGTGTGCTCTGGAACTCACAGGGCCTGGTACCTAATACATGCTCAGTGAAGACTGCCAAATGAACAAAACACTAATGGGACATATTGCCCTCCTACTTTAATAACCACTTTCAGATATTGATGAGCATCACTGAGTATTAACAGTAAGGAGAGAATGGATGATTTGAGTTTACCCCTTAACTCATATTATTTCACATTATCCTGATGTCCCAGACCTCACTTTTCAAAGTCAGGGCAAATGTCCTTTCTCACCTTCTAAACTTAGCAAGATGCTGAACAAGAACCTCCCCGAAGGCACCTAATTCCTACTCCCCAGAATCTGTGAACCAGTGACCTGACACAACAAAGCAAGCTCACAGACGTAATGCCATTGAGAACCTGGAGACAGGGAGATTGCCTGGATTATCTGGCTGGGACCAATGTGATCACAAGGGCCTTTCTGCAAGGAGAGTGGTAAGTCAGGGAGGAAAAAGCCTTTTGAAGATGTCGATGCTGGCTTTGAAGAGGGAGCCAGGACCCATGAGCCAAGGAATGCAGCTCTAGAAGCTGAAACAGGCAGGAAAACAGATTCTCTGCTAGAGCTGCCAGAGTGAGCACGGTCCTGCCGGCACCTTGACTTCAGCCCTTTGAAACCGATTTTGGACCACTGACCTCCAGACTGAGACGGTGGAGTTGTGTTGTTTTAAGCCACTAAATGTACAGTAATTCATTAGAGCAGCAATAGGAAACCAATACACCTAGATTTCTACAAAACAAAACATAACAACATCCCTTTGGGAAAACAGACATAGCACCAAATACAGTGGACCTGATACAGATTTTGAGGTTTCTGTAAAAGGTCTGATATCCTGAGGGAATCTGAGTGTCAGAGGGACTGGGTGAACCATCATAGCACTTAGGGAGAGAAGGGGAGTACATTTAGCTCAGAAACATCACACCCAGGGCTCTTGGTCACTACCTGAACAGGCATTTTTTTTCCAAAGAAGACATATAGATGGCCAACAGGCATGTGAAAATGTGTTCAACATCACCAATCATCAGGGAAATGCAAATCAAAACCACAGTAAGATATTACTGCACAACTGTCAGATTGGCTATTATCAAAAAAGGCAAAAAATAACAACGTTGGCAAGGATGTTGAGAAAAGGGAACCCTCCTGCTCTGTAAATGGGATTGCAAATCAGTGTAGCCATTATAGAAAACAGTATGGAGGTTCCCTAGAAATTAAAAATGCAGCTACCACATGATCCAGCAATTCCAGTTTTGGGCATCTATGCAAAGAAAACAAAGACACTCATTTTAAAAGATGTATGCGCCCCTATGTTCAATGCAGCATTATTGAGAATAGCCAAGATACGGAATAAACCTAAGTGTCCATAATAGATAAATGGACAAAAAAATTAAAAGTATATATATATATATATATATATATACATATATATATGTGTGTATATATATATATATATATATATATATATATATATATATATAAAATAAAAGTATATATATACACACACACACACACATACACACACACATGAGCGATATTACTCAGCCACAAACAAAGAACAATCTCTTGCCATTTGTGACAACATGGACAACATGGATGAACCTAGAGGGTAATATCCTACTGAGAAAGAGCAAGACAAACACCATAGGATAAAAGGAACAAAGAGAATTCATGCTTTTCACCAAAGTTACTGGGTGCTTATTATGTGCTACAGTCTATTCTAGGCTTTGGAGATTGAACAGTGAATTAGACAAAAATTATCCCTACCCTTAAGAAGGTTACATGCTACTGGGGGAGGAAAGTCAATAAACCAATATACAAGTTAATAAAAAAGAAAACATGCCATAGAATATTAGAAAATAAAATGCCTAAAACATAATCTGGTCTAGTCCTCCAGCTTTAGACCCAGGGAATGTGCAATGGTTAGTTACCAACCCCAATCAAATCTCAATCCCACCTGTGCCTTTTTATACAACCACAATGGCTACAAGCCTGAAGTTTGTCAGCTCAAAACCTGGTGCATTTGAAGTGCATTTCAGTGAGAAACTGCCAAACTGTTTTCAAAACAGCTTCATCATTTGCATTCCTCTCTCTACCTTTTCATTCCCACTGCCAACCAGCTACATCCAGCTGTCACTACTTCCTGTTAAAACAAGTCCCTGACTGCATATACAGCCCACCCTCCTGAAGCGAGCCTCTAAACCCATCACTCTGCTAAAAATCCTTCACTGCTGCTTCTTTCCCCATAAATCACATGCAAGGCGCCTCCCAATATGGCTCAACCTACTTTTCCACTTCTACCTGTACCTATGTTCCAGACTAATCGTATGATTGACAGTTTGCTCCCTGAATAAGCCCATCTTCCTGTCTATATGTGCTGTTATCTTCCTGCTTGGAATCCAAGCATCTTTAAAACCCATTTTACTCTTTCCTCCTGAGTCAGACTTTGCACTTGTTCCCCGGAGCAGGCTGAGGTCTAAGTCTGGTTTTGAGTCTAATGGCCGCCAAGGGTAGGCTGGGGCCGACCTGGAAAAGAACAGCCATTCTTTTGCAAAGTGAGAGTCTCTGATGAGGATATTGCAGAATCTTTCATACCCTCAGACATGGGAGGTAGGCTGCTTCCACTGTAAGGGAGCCTCGGAGTGGCCCAAAGGCTCAAGATCCTCAGCTTCATTGAAAGGTTGATAAGGCTGGAGGTGTAGCTTATGTTGTAATTCTAAAACCTGCAAGAGTAAAATTTGCTCTGATTCTCAGCAAGGTTAGTTCTGAAGCTACAAAAAGTAAGAGCTTTTTCTAGGTCTACCTCAAGAGCTCTCCGGCTCGCTCTCCGACCGCGAACTGGACTAGGAGTCTAAAGATCTGAGCCTGTCCTTTTCTTCCCTAAGAGCCTCGGCGTGCTCAGAAGTAGCCTTCCCTCCCACTGACACTGTGCTGCGGTCCCCATTATTGTCACACAGGTAAGTGCCCCAGCCATGGGTCCCCTGAGACACCTGCTTCAGCAGGTACTTCCTCACAATCAAACACAGGTGATAATATGGTTACTGTGTGGTGGATTACTGCATCCTGATTCACGGCTGTCAGAAAGTTCAGCACTGCGTTCAAGTCCAAGGACATGACCGAACTGATGCCCAAATCTCATTTTTGAGTGTCATTTCCACGGGGCATTTCTGGTGCCAACTCCCTAGTTATTTTAACACAGAAAATTTACCATTAAAAATTGTTGGCGGGATAGTAAAGACTCCAAAAAGGCAAAATGTGAGCACAGAATGTCAGAGGTAGTAACTGCAGAAGGAGCTACCACTGCCGGACCTGAAGGGACAAAGGAAAGAAATGGGGATCACTGAACCTGAGAAGCTTAGAAAGAACATGCAGAGCTGGCACCTCATCTCTGAGGAGGGTGCCAGCTGGCTGGGGCTGGTCTCTCTGAGGCAGCACAGAGACATTGGTCCCAGGGTGTCGGAACCACTATCCACTGGAACCAGCGATGGCACCAGCATGGCTGCCGGGGTGAAGACATTTGCGGCGCAATGCTGACAGGAACAGGAAGTGAACAGGGAGAGGAACACACCTTCCTGTTTTCCCAGGCTTCTGGCTGGCAAAGGAGAAGAGGTTTGCAGAGTCCCCAGGCCCAGCATCAGAAAGCAGAGAATAAAAGAACAGATTTGAGGTGGAGAGAAAATAATGATCGGCAGTCATTTTTTAAAGTCATCGCAATGCCACTCCCTCCATAAAGACGTTCTTAATTCTACCCCAGGTTAATCACTGTCTCCTTTGTCTCAGAGTTAACTTACATGATGCCCTGGACTAGAGTTAGGCCCGTCCTTGTCTTAATCTCTCCCCTGTCCACTGCCACCATCCTCCATCATGGTCACATACCTCACTCACCACCTCATCTCCTGCAACTTCTCAGTAACTTGCTGTTGAACTTACTCACTGCTGAATCCCCACTGCCTACAGCTGTAGCTGGCACATAGCAGGTATATATATTTTTTAATGAATGGCTAACTGAGTCAATGAAGGACTTGAACTGAATTGACTATCAGCCTCAGGAAATCAGGCTTGGGTGACACTGCGGACTTTTGACTACGGGAATGCCTCGGTTAAATGGCACACCACTTGAGGAAACAAAAGAAAATATGTTTGTCGTGGAGAGACTGACCTAATTTCAAACTCTGGAAGCTTCTCCCTGCCTTCCCCGCCTCCCCCTGACCATGTCAGAAGCAAGATGTGTGCCAAAATCCCACGAACTTAAGTGGATCCAAACCCTAAAGCTACTTTCACATAAACCAATGCATGCGGAGAATGTGTTTTGCAACCTGTACTAAATACAAATAAAAAATGTATTTGGCAGAGACTTGCCTGAAGAGAGAAACATAACATATTATAGTCAAAACAAAGGAAGAATGACCCCAAGCATTCCTGTGGAAACAGATGAAGTCACTCCAAAACCCCAGGGTACCAGAGAGCCTGCAATTCCCTGGCAGATGAATTTAATCACTGTTCTGTGTTACTTACAAGAAAACACTTACAAAGGGGACATAGAGTTAAGTCAACATTTGTGTATGAAGCTCCTGCTGAATACCCAATACTCTACTGGGTGTTGAGGAGGATAAAATAAAAAGTATACATGATGGTCTCTGGTAGGAAATATGAACCCTGTCCACAGGGATAATAATATTCATAAGACAATTAGCCAACCACCCCTGCAAGTCTACAATGTCAGGTGGTGTGGGACGTAGCACCCAATCTAAGGGGACTCAGCAGCAATATGTGCGGGTATGAGGGAAGCTTCTTGAGGAGAATGATGTGTGCTAAGGGGTCCCGAGGCATGCATAGGACTTGCACAGAAATGACAGGGGTGGAAGAGACCCCACCCCCAATTTCAGAGGGAGCATGATCCCAGGCAGAGAAAAGAAGTACTACAGTGTGTGCGATGGGCATTAAGGGGCCAGACATCCGGTAGACTGGGCACATGCAGAGCAACAGTGAGACCAGTAAGATGAGGCAGAGCATGAATGTCAGTGGGAAGCACAACAGAGTGGGTGGTTTAGGAAGAGTAATTTCCTGAAGCATCTGAGGCCCCAGTTCCAGAAACATAGCCCTTGAGAAAGAAAAAAAGAAACTTACTGCTACAAGCAGAAGAATTCCACAGAAAGAAACAAGTTGAGCCTATGTTCATTTGACAGGGCCAGGGTGGGGACAGGGTGGGGGAGGGAGTGGGTACCAAGAAGATGAAGTGGTCACTGGAGAAAGGAAGGGGATCCATTCTGACCCTTCTGCCTTCTGACTGAACAGCTTGCCCTTGCTCTCCTGGCTTGGCCACCAGGAGAGGTCAGTACACAGTGATATGCCATAATATCATAAGACAGGAATGGGAAGGCTAAGTCCTCTTTGTCTGCCTCCTTCTCTCCCTGGGATCCTTCTCTCCCCGGGATAAGACACAAGCAGGCAGGCATGGGCCCCAGCCAGGGAGTGAGGGAGCATCTCTATGATGACAGCGGGCCTGGAGAGGTGATGGAATGGACCCTGGGGATCTAGAGATCACAATAAATCTATCTAGATGCTTGAAACAAACTGTGTCACCATCTCATGTTATCAGGAGCAAGGTGGCAATGCACTGCTACAGGCATTCACTAGAAATGTGAAAGAAATCAACTCTTAAGATAGTTGGGTTCAACAAGCAGAGATCAAATAAAAGATTATCAATTTATTGCCCTTATACCTTTTATTTTTTGCTTTATGAAAGTAAATGATATATGCTTGAAGAAAACTTTTAGTCCTCTCCCCAACAGTTTCCTTGACCCAGAAGAATGGGCCCTATTCTGGCAGATGTTTCCTCAGCAGCCACTCCTCACATTGGGGGGCCCTCGTGCCCCAGGGAGCTCTAGTGGACAGGACCTAATATGACCCCGTGTTAGCTGCCTTGGGTGGTTCACCTTTGGCCTTCAGGAAACCCTTACACATGCCTGGGCTTAACAGGCCAAACCCAACACAGAAGCAGCTCTCCTCACAGCTGGCCAGTCTGGAACTCACCACCCAAGCTCCCCAGACAACAGCCAGGCAGACGAAGGCCCCAAGCCCCCTAACTTCTCTCCAAGTGGTCAGATCAGAGTGCTGTCTTCTGATCCCAGTTCTCTGACGGGAAAAGGACACACAGCACAGCAACAGTTCTTGCCAAAGAGATCCACTTCAAACACTCCCTAGCCCCCATTCCTCGCTCTCCCATACCCTCAGCTGCATCAGCTAAAACTGCCACCTTAACAAAAGGCCCTCAGCAGCCAAGTGAAATCAACTTTTTGACAGTAGGGGGCCCACAGAAAAAGGAAGATCCTCCTAATCAGGGTAAAGGTATTTGTGTTACCTTTGGCTTACATTTTCTATCGTTGGAAAGGTTTACTGAGGTTTACTCAGTAAAGTAAAAGATTCACAGAATGCTGAAAGGACTTTAATAATTACCTATTTCAATTTGTTTATTTTACAGAGCAGAGAGCTCACGTCTGGCAAAAGTTATCACAAAATATACTACCAATGGGATACAGCCCTGAGTATTTACTGTATTACTATTGGAGGAGAGTGTGAGTATGTTTAGATGTCAGAGGATGCAGGACAGGTTTCCATTCAATGCCACATGACCCCGGGTCCCAGACACTGCCTAGTGACATTCCTCCTGTGGACTCCCTCCTGCACCACAAGTCCTGGAAGGCTAAGAACTAGAGGGCTGGCCAAAAAGTTCATTTGATTTTTACCATAAAATGGTTCTGGTAGCACTCAGTTGTCTTTAACTTCATGCAAAACAATTTTGTTAGAATGTATTGTAACAGTTGTCCTATCAGCATGCATTTAAAAAAAACTTACCAAAATTGGTGAATGTGGGACTTCCAGTCAAGATGGAGGCATAGGTAAACACACTTCACCTCCTCATGCAACCACAGAAAGAACTACAAGTAGACCTCAAAATAAATAACACCCAGAACCATCAGAAAACTGAGCTGTATGGAAGTCCGACAACCAAGAATTTAAAGAAGCCACATTCATCCAGATGGGCAGGAGGGGCGGAGATGTAGAGACAGGCAGAGAGGTGCAGAGAGCTGGTGGTGGAGGGACAGGCAGTCCCACATTCATGTGCAATGGATAAAAATCAGGAAGGTATCTTGGGAGTGAGTGATCCCAGTCCCAGGCCAGAATGCACAGCACAGGGTTCCACACCAGGAAGATAAATCCTATAATGTCTGGCTGTAAAAACCAGTGGGGATCGGGGTGGTGGAAGAAACTGCCTTATTTTCAGGAGACTCCCCTTAAAGACCCGCATGGACTCAAAAGCATACCCATAGACACCCCCTCTGGAATTCAGCACCAGGGCAACAGCTGGAAGAGCGCCAGTCACACAAGGTGAGCTCCGGGCAAACCTCCAGAAGCCAGGCAGCAGCACTGTCCCCTCTCCGAGCCCTCCCCACACACACAGCCACAAAGCAGTAAAGTGGGTTTCCCCACTCTGGCAATTACCTAAGGGTCCACCCTACACAATGTACGGGTGCCTATTCTACAATAGGCCACACTACTAAGACAAGGAGTAAAAGCAACTCTACCTAATGCACAGAAACACAGGGAAACTGCCAAAATGAGGAGACAAAGAAATATAGCCCAAATGAAAGAACAGAACAAAACTCTAGGAAAAGAACTAAATGAAATGGAGATAAGCAATCTATCAGATGCAAAGTTCAAAACACTGGTTATCAGGATACTCAAAGAACTCACTGAGTATGGCAACAAAATTAAAAAGACCTAGGAATAAATGAAGGTTACACTAAGTGAAACAAAGAAAACTCTACTGGGACCAACTGTGGAGGGGAGGAAGCCAGGATTCAAATCAATGATTTGGAACATAAGGAAGAAATAAGCATTCAACCAAAGCAGCAAAAAGAAAAAAGAATTTAAAAAATAAAAAAGAAAAGGAGGATAGCATAAGAAGCCTCTGGGATGTCTCCACATCTCCAAACATACCAACATCTGAATCATGGGGGTGCCAGAAGAAGAAGATGAAGAGCAAGAAATTGAAAACTTATTTGAAAAAATAATGAAAGAACACTTTCCTAATTTGGTGAAGGAAATAGACATACAAGTCCAAGAAGCACAGAGAGTCCCAAACAAGTTGGACCCAAAGAGGACCACACCAAGACACATCATAATTAGAATGCCAAAGGTTAATGATAAAGAGAGAATCTTAAAAGCAGCAAGGAAAAAGCAGAGAGTTACCTACAAAGGAATTCCAATAAGACTGTCATCTGATGTCTCAAAAGAGACTTTGCAGGCAAGAAAGGACTGGCAAGAAGTATTCAAAGTGATGAAAAGCAAGAAGCTACAACCTAGATGACTCTATCCAGCAAAGCTATCATTCAGAATTGAAGGGCAGAT
>VMDR010024184.1:0-15170 GCA_007922815.1 Macrotus californicus | reverse complement strand
CAGGCAAGAAGGGGCTGGAAAGAAGTATTCCAAGTCATGAAAGCCAAGGACCTACATCCAAAATTACTCTATCCAGCCAAGCTTTCTTTTAGAATGGAAGGGCAGATAAAGTGCTTCCCAGATAAGGTCAAGTTCAAGGAGTTCATCATCACCAAGCCCTTATTATATGAAATATTAAAGGGACTTATCTAAGAAAAGGAAGATGAAAAATATGAACAGTAAAATGACAACAAATTCACAGCTATCAACAAATGAACCTAAAAAAATAAAAGAAAGAAAAACAACAAAAACAAAAACTAAGCAAACAACTAGAACAGGAACAGAATCAGAGAAATGGACATCACATGGAGGGTTTTCAGTAGGGAGAGGGAAGGGAAGAATAGAGGGAAGAAAGTACAGGGAAGAAGAAGCATAATTGGTAGGCACTAAATAGAAGGGGAGAGGTCAAAAATGATATAGGAAACAGAGAACTCTAAGAACTTATTTATACAACCCATAGACATGAACTAAGGGGGGGAATGTTGGAGGGTTGGGGGGTGCAGGGTGGAGGGGGAGAAAATTGAGAAAACTGTAATAGCATAATCAGTAAAATAGAAAAAAAAGAAGTACAAGTTGATAGTTAAGAATAGTCATGGGGATATAAAGTTTAGCATAGGGAATATAGTCAATAATATTTTGATAACTATGTATAATGTCAGAAGGGTCCAAAATTTATCAGGATAATCACTAGTAAATTATATAATTTCTAACCACTGGGGTGTATACCTGAAACTAATATAATACTGTATGTAACCTTAATTTTTCATCTTGTTCCTTCCTTGAGCTCCAATTTCTATTTCTGACTTATTTCTGAGCATCCTAATTCAGGAGGCTCATAATAGTTTCCAGCTAAAAATACCCAATTCCAAACACATCCCCTTTCTCTTCTTTTTTTCAACATAGCCCGCTCTTCCTTCCTTCCTTTCTTTCTTTCTTTCTTTCTTTCTTTCTTTCTTTCTTTCTTTCTTTCTTTCTTTCTTTCTTTCTTTCTTTCTTTCTTTCTTTCTTTCTTTCTTTCTTCTTTCAATTTCTTTCTTTCTAATTTCTCTTTCTATCTCTCTTTCTTTCTCTCTTTCCAGTGGTCAACAGTGACATTGATGTATTATTTCAGCCAATCATTCCACAAGAAGTCATGATGCAGCTGCAATTAGTTGGTCACTGTTAATGGTCCTGTTCTCGAGGACCGACACTCTAACAGGGCAGATGAACACGTCAACAGACCGTTCCACTGCAGAGAGCTAGCTGTTGTATGAGGCTGCACTGTCTAAGTCAGCACTCACCAGACACATGCGGTTACAGTTGGAATATGGGTGGTCTGAACTGAAATGTGCACTAAGTGGAAAAGATACACTGTATTCTGAAGACTTAGGATGAGGAAAAGAATGCAAAATACTTCATTAACATGGAAAAATATAGATTACATGTTCAATTGATACTGTTTTAGATATATTGGGTTAAATAAAATGCATAATTAATATTAAATTCACTTTTTTTACTTGTAGTAATTAGAAAATTTAAAACTACATGTGTGGCAGGCATTATATTTCTCCTGGGCAGGGCTCCGTTGTGGGTTCTGAAGCCTGTGGAAACAGTCGGGCAAGCCTTGACTATAGGATTTTTCCAGGTACAGAAGAAAATTCTCTGTGGTTTTGATTACTAGGAAGGCAGACGAATTGAAGTTAAAGGAAATTAATGGAACTATTGCTTTTCTGTCACTAGCAATCATATCACCATGAAGGAAGAGAGGAAGTTTCAGGATATATGTGGGCAGAAAAGCGGAGTTGTCTCCCTGCAGTTGCGCTGTGGAAGGGAGCCTTGTATTCCGTGTGGTTGTCCTGCAGGGCTTCCACTCCCGCTTTCCTGCACTCCACTTAAGGGGAGCCCTTGCTTCTACTTGCAGAATACAGTGTGGGAGAGTGAAGTAAAATCCATTTCCAGCTCCAGATGAAAAGTGAAGGGTAGTTCAAGGTTTATTTATCATGTTCTGTTGTCCCTGCTAAATGGTGACTTAAAATCAATGATAATAACATGGAAAGAGGCAAAAGTTGCTGATTCCTGAGACTCCAAGGAGGGTGGGGACGACATCAGGATTTCTCTCTCTCATTTTTCCCCTTAGGTAAAATCTGGCACTTTAGATCCTAGGTTATCGTGTGGTTGAGAGTTCTGAAGGGTGGCACATTTAACAGTACATGGTAACTTCTACCCCAAGTCCATAACCATGAGGGCTGTGGGATCCGTAGCAAAGGGGGTCCATCTGTCTCCGAGCTGAGCAGCAGCTGCCCTCATTGCTGCCTGTGGACCTGTTCATTTCTTTCCCATTTTTGGAAAACACAGGGTTCCACTGGGAGGTTCCAGAACCACAAAAGAGGAAAGGATGAGACAGGAGGCAGAGACCCAGGTGACAACATCCTAGCTCCTGGTTTGCCTTTCAGTTTTAGAGAAAGATCCTTTAGGGGAGAATAAGTTGAGATTTTACCTGTAGACTCAGAGCTGGCTCTGAACAAAATGTGAAGTGTATTCAGTAAACATTTGTCAAATCATTTCTCTATGCTCAACACTGCTGGGGGTGGGGTGTTGGAGAAAGGATGAAAATAATCTCGTCAGGTAGGTATTTTGACCCCTATTTTACAGATGAGGAAATTGAGGTTCAATGCCTTGCTCCAGATGGCTGTAAAGCCCAGGTCACCAACAAGGCTTCCCGGTTTTATCCTCACCCAAATCATGGTGCCTTCTGGCCCCTTATTCTCCCCATTTCCACTCTGTTGAAGCAGCCAAGAAGCCCATCCTTTCTCAGCAGTGGTTTTGAGGGGTAAGAAGAGGGGTCAGGTGCTGAATTAGGAAGTTTAGCAAATCCTGACTTACGTCCTCTGCACACTGGGCTCACACAACTGCTCTTTTAGGTGAAGGGAAGGAAAATAGGTAACAACACAATTCTCCTGATTTCTATTCTTCTTTCTTCTGTGACTTGGTGTCTCTGAGACTGACTACAAATACGGTTGTGATAAATATAAAGTAAAATTTCCTCTAATTTATCACATAACACAGCACAATCCCCATCTCTGGGCCAACCTGGGGACCCAGGGGCACGCAGTTCCGGGCTCTGGCTGCCAGATGTCTGAATCCAATCTGGAGATGTTGGCTCTGAGTTTTCAGGAACCAAAGTATAAAAATATCAGACATATAAATAGAATAAATTTATTCCTTTTTGGCTGATAAATATTTATCAAGTGTGTGAGGTATTTTTGTGGAAACCATCTGGCAAACCTCTCTCTCCTCTCTGTTCCTTCAGACATGCCAGGGTTTAATGTCAGAAGACCTGTTCTGAACTTAATTCATGTGTTAAAACCCTAATCCCCACTGTGATGGTGTTAGGAGGTGACCCTTTGAGAGGTAATTAGGTGACGTCATGAGGGTGGAGCCCCCATGATGGAATTAGTGCCCTTGTAAGAACAGGAGACACACCAGGGCTTTGCTTCTCCTCTGTGTGAGGACACAGGGAGCAGGTAGCCATCAGCAAGCCTGGAAAAAGGGCTCTCATTAGAACCTGGCCATGCTGACACACTGATCTCAAACTTCCCAGCCTCCAGAACTGTGAGTCATAAATGTCTGTTATTTAAGCCCTACCCCCCAACTCCACCCCAGTCTATGGTATTTTGTTCTAGCAACCTGGACAGACTACAGTAAGACCTCAGTGCCAAGTCAAAGGTGGGCATGAAAGAAAGGAAGGACTCAAGCAGTCTTTGTATCAAAGAGAAGGGACAGCTGAGGAGGACTTTAGAAATCTTTCATACAACCCCCTGTTTGACAGATGTGGAAACTGAGGCAAGAGGAGGAGAAGTGGCAGAGTAACATACCACGTGGAGGTGGGGCCAGGCTGGGAGCTAGGATTCCTGGTGGCTGTTCCACCTCTCTCTCAAGGTGAGAGCAGCAAGGAGCTGTCTTCAGCAGGGTTGCATGAGTTAAGAAGCTGAAAACACGAAAACCCCATGGTCCCCCTCAGTGCTCTCTGTGAGCTGTGGAGGCTGTGCTGTGTGGAGCTCACCCGGGCCTGGGCGGGCACTGGGCATTCAGTTCCACACTCCAGTATGGAGAGGTTCTGTTACTGCAAACGAGGAATCTTTTTGTATCCTCTCCTCCTCTTTCTGTTGGGGAATGAGGCCTGTTGGACTTGCTGGGTTAATCAGGTAAGGTGTGGAGATGTCAAGAGACCCCCTGGAGAATCCAAATCGATACCATGCAGGAAAACAAAGCTGGCCTTGAAGCCCCTTAGCTCACAAAGGAAAGTTTCTTGGCTTTCAAGACATGTTAGAATAACATGAAAATGGTTAAAACTAGTTCAGGAGATTTTTCTTTTTTCCCTCAGAAAATTTTGGAATTGAGAAGGGACTTTCCCATAGTGCATCTGAGTGTATTTGGATCTGTATGAGGAGGAAAAAAAAATGAAGTAAATGAATTTGCCTTCTGTTGGTTGGTGGTTAATAAACAAAGCTTCCTCTCGCCATCTGTCCATGCACACAGGACTCATGCCGCTGCCAAAGTGAGCCCACAGTTCTTGAGCATGGGCTCTGCTTCTGGAATGTTCCTCATTTTACCCAAACTTACAGGGACCATGTCTGCCCACCCTTACCCCCATTCCTTCAAAGCCCTGCTCACAAGTTCTTGAAGTTGGTTAGGTAGCAATATTTCATTCAAGTTTGCAGTGTTGGGTGTAAATGCTTTACTCACGGGAGACTAACACTTGGTGGTTTTGGACAAGTCGTGTACTATCTGCGAACCTCCATTCTCTTATCAGTGGTGCTTGCTCTACCAACCGGAGGGTTGTGGCAAGACTCAAGCCCATGTGAGTTTATGAATGAGTGGAAAGGCCTTTGTCAAACTGAAGCCCCGTTTATAAAGTGTAGGATAGCATTATTAAATGACTTGGTTTAAAGGAGATTTTCGGGGCTCATGTCTGGTTGAGGGGAAGACTGTCATTGGTAGGTAACCCCCAGTGCACCCCATGGACCCTGCGTTTCTCTGCCTGTGCTTGTCTTCCCCACTCCTTCGTTTAATCTCTTTCTTATCTTGTTTTCTTCTCCTAAAGGAGAGGAGTAGGGTGGTTTGATTCTCGTCCCAAGGTGACATCCCCCTTTTGGAGGAAGGATGTACTGAAGCAAATCTTAAAGGGGCTTGTCCAGAGTGAACTAGAGGTAGCCAGGGGGCGAGAATCAGACCACTTTGCCTCCTACTCCTTTCGGGGCTGCCTGAGTGTGAGACTGCCTGTCTAGGGAGCAGATGTTGAGTGGGACTTTTCAATTGACCAGAATTGACACCGAGGGGCCCCAAAATGAGGATGAAGAAGCACCAAATGACCCACCTTCTGAAGCGAGAAACCAAAAATGCACCCCTCTGCTGGCACAGCCTGCTGTCCCAGGCAGTGCCCAGGCCAATACTTGGACCCACTCTGCATGATGTCTGTGTGGGGAGCCTCGGGGACATGTGAGTGAGTGCTCAGCATGGGAGCTTCCCTGACCTCCTTGCTGGGCAGGATGGTGTCCTTTCCCCTCCCTGAGGCTGAGAGGGGTGGGAGGACCCTTAGACCCCCACCTGTGAAGATTTTGTGTGCCTGCAGGAAGAGGCAGATGGCTTTCATTTCCTAGAGGGATGCTCATTGCTGACCTGTCTTGGGCCATGTATGTGGGAAACAAGACTAGGTATTGGGGAAGCAGCCTGCGTTCATGCTGTTTGGTGGGCAAAGAAGTGAACGTTTCCTGTGGGTAAGGGAAACTTGCAGAAGATGCCCACTCTACCAACACACAGGCCTGCCAGAGGACCCCAGCCGAAGGTACCGTTGGGTCACTGCCAGCGGTGGTTCTGGGGGTGGTGTCACGGGAGTTTCCTCTCCCACAGGGAGCTGTGCTCAGGGGGTATTTACAACCCTCTCCAAGAATCCCCTATGGGAGAGCCAGCACTTGGCTTCCTGCCTCATGGAGGCCATTTTGTGTTTGCCAGGAAAGCAGCTACTACCACTTGTGAGAGGGCTCTGCGGGTGGCAGCTGAGTTGGGAGACATTCGACCCTGACCTTGCCCTCCTCTACAACCTGTGGAGTGAAGGGGCAGGAGGCACGAAGAGCTAGACCAGGCTCTCCTCCTTTCTCTGATCCAAGAGTCAGGGCTTCTGCCCAGCCAGTACTTGGCAGAAGGATGGAGAAGTTTGTAAGTTTTAACAACCAGAAGTATCCTCAAAGTTATGGATTCTGTTCAGAGTTTTATTACAAGGCCTGTTTTCCAGTGGGGAGAGGTAAAGTGTTAACAAAATACAATAATTTGCAATCACTTTCTCCCCCTCATTGAGCTGTGACACTTCAGGAAACTACTTACCCTGGGGTGTGAAAGAGGAAGTGAAAATGTCTTGGGTATTCACTCAGTTGCTCCCGTGCGTCCTTGTCTTGCTCCCTCCCTGCCAAAGCATTGAGTCTCTGTCTCAAAAACCTGGCATAATGAGCAGTTCGTCAGAAACAGGTTCCAGGGTGGGGATGTCCGTGTCCCTGTAACAGCTTTTCCCCGACATGGCTTTGGCAACAGCAGCAAGAGGAATATGACGCTCTTGATAGGCCCTGAGGTCCCAGGAGTCATCTGAAATGTTTCCAGGCAGATATCCTGAGGTCCTGCTCAGAAGGGCACTGGCTAGGCCAGATGTGAGGTCAGTGGAGGCCTCTAGGCTTCTGCCTAGGGATCAGCTTCCAAGGCAGGTCTGCTGGTCTTCTGGTCCTGATCTGAGTACCTGTACATTTTGTAGTTCTCAGGATTTAAATTGTCCTTCAGACTGATCTGGTTGGCAGCCTGTCCCCACGGTCCTCTTACCTACCGAGCAGCATGAATGGGCATCACCTCTGGCCCTTTTGCTTATGCTCTGTTTTGGGGGAGTTGCAGCTCAGAAGGCCCACCTTGACAGGTTGGCCAGCAAAGTGTTAGGTGAGTGCAGGCCACAAGGTGGCAGCAGAGGACTAGTTTGGTCGGAGGCCACCTGAGTTTGGAGGCTCTGTGGGGGTAGGGAGATAGGGGATCCTTACCTTCACAGGCAAGTTGGAAAGGAGAGAGTGAGGCAGCGTGTCAGGGCTGGGAGATCAGTACTGACAGATGCAGAGAGATTCCAGATGGGTGTCGAGGTGGAACTTGAATGGAAAGAATAATCATCATGTATTTGAGTGTTGACTGTGAGCTCGGCAATGTGCTCAACACTTAACATACATTATTTGACACACTTCTTGAAACAACCTTCTAATTATCCCTTTTGTACTTGTGAGGAAATAGAGGCTCATGTAATTCAGTTACTTGCCCAAGTGCACACAACTGTGATAGAGCCAAGATTGAAAGTCAGGTCTGTATGATGTTAAGTTGAGCTCTGAACCTTTGTTGGACAAACAAATGTCAGGATAAACCAGGGGTTCTCAAGATGTGGTCCTTGGTACCCCCATGCTTGACATCGCCTTGTGAGAAATGCAAATTCTCAAGCTCCACCCAGATGTACTGAGTCAGAAACTCTGGGTTGTGGCTCAGACATGGTGTTTTCTGAAACCCCCTGAGGGATTCTGATGCTAGTTCAGGTTTGGGAACCACTGGGATAGACAAGAAGAGTCCAGTTTGCCTGAACGCTGGGTGCAGCTCTGCCTGTAGGCATAATCTGCCCCCTGCAGCCCTCCTCTGACCCCAGGAGGAGGAGCCTCGCTCCTGACGTTAGTCCAGCTGGCCCCAAAGGTAAAGACATGACTTTAGGGTTCACCTCAATTCCACCCCTGACCTGCCAACTTCTCTACTTCTCTTTCTCCCCTTCAGCTGCGGGGGCACGGGGGTGGGGGTGGGGGGTGGGGGAGTCTTTGTAGAACTTGGAACTTTTCTCTTCATTAACATGACAAACAGGCTACCTCTATCAAGGGCAGCCGGGTGAGACCCGCCTGGAATTTAGAATCTCCTTATAAATACAGTCTCTGCTTTAAGCATTAATGAAAGACATGGGATCTTTATGGCACCATTCATTTCTGGTCTTTCCAATTCAATAGCTGGAGAGTGTCTTCTATCTTCGCCCCTGCCACTAATTATGGAATTCTGCCCTGATTTGCGGTAGTTTAGGTTCTTAGCAAAATCATTATTCATCCAAAAATATTATATAATATATGACTGTAGGAAAAGATTCCAAATTATTAATATTTGTATTTCTAGCTAAAAATTTCTAGCTGCTTTTATCTTATTTGGGTCTTTAATTTTTTTTTTAACTTTTAAGTGTGTATAACTTTTTCAGTAAAAGAAAAAAATTAAATGCTGTTTTATAAACAAGTCTTTTAATCTGGGGGTGAACCCCTGATAGGGGTGACCTGACTGGGGAAGAACCGTTCGAAGTTCTCATAGAGCCATTAAAGAAACCTTATTTCTTTTCACTTCATTTGAAATTTATTATCATTTCCACGGGAGGCAGGAGCCTTTTTTGCTGAGGCTACGGAAAACAGACGTGTAGGAGCCCGGGTTGTCTCCATGAAGTTTGAACTAAACTACCTTCCACGTTCTCATTTACAAGCCAGCAGCTGATAGGCTTATTATTTATATTCAGTCATCAGATTACAGATGATAACCCTCTGTATTAACACCTATCTCTTGCCTTGAAGTCAGATTGTGAGACATATCAGTATACCAATTAAGCTCTAATTGTTTGTGGTTGTTTATCCAGACAAATATGCAAATCCTCTCTCCAGGCTGTGTTCCAGACATCCAGTGGGTTGGCTGTCTGATGCTGCAGAACTACAGCAATAGGATCTGGAAGTGACCACCTTTCAGAAAGTGGGTTTCTGGACATGTCAGGCACCCTTGGGGAGATAAAGATACCTTAAGGGCAACTCCTCATTATAAAGGACCCTCCCTCTGGGGTCTGATGTTGAAAAACCAGTGCCTGGGCTTTGCTTGAAGGCCAGTTGGTTCCTAGGCTCCATCAGATTTTAGGGGAGCCTCAGAGGACAGAGGGCCACAGCAGCTGTGGATCTAGCGCATGCTGGCTGTCCGCCATGAGCTGGCCCACTGATGGACCCCCAGTCCCCACTAGAAGAGAAAGGGGCTACTCAGTCTGGGAGAACTGAGCGGGAATACTAAGCCTCTTCTATAGGATTACAGGCAGCAAGGACCCACGTCTGAAAGATGTGTAGGATTGAACTCTATCTCATTTTTAAAAAAGATTTTATTATTTATTTTAGAGAGAGGGGAGGGGAAAGAGGGAGAGAGACATCATTGTGAGAAACATCAATCAGTTGCTTTTTGCACGCCCCCCACCAGGGACCTGGCCTGCAACCTCGGCATGTGCCCTAACCCGGAATTGAACCAGCAACCTTTTGCTTTGTGGAACGATACCCAACCCACTGAACCACACTGGTCAGGGCTGAACTCTTTCTCATTTATACATCTGGCTCTTGCTTGTCTGCCTATGAGAATAAAAGCTTCCTGAATGCCAACCCTTTCCTTCAAAGACCAACTTCAAGGCAGTAGCTTCAACATGTAGAACATAGTAGATACTCGATAAATAGGCACCGAGTGAATATGTGAATGCTCTTGTAAACTCTAGGTTTATGGCATTTGTTGGTACTTTGTTAAGCTATGTCATTTGTCTAATAATTCAAGCATTTTTTCTTCTTTTCATCAACACCATATAAGAACTCCAGGAACCAAGGTACCTGTAGGAAACATGAAAAATGATGCTGACAAAAGGCTTTTGATACCAAAACTTATGGACTCTTTATATCTAATAATCTTAAGAAAATGGTTCAAATGTGTTTATTTCGTTAGAAGCAGAGCTGTTTCTTCTGTGGGAACCCAAGGCACAAGGGCAAACTACAAGTGAGAAAAAGTGGCGATGCTCAGGTCCAGGCTGGGGTAAGGGGGGCTCTGAGCTGGCCTGTTCAGACCACCGCCTCCTTTCCTTTCTCCCCAGGGAGTTTCAAAGCCTCTCCCTGTAGCACCCAGGACAGTGGTTTTCAACCTTGGCTACACATTAGAATTACTTGGCAGCTTAAAAAACCCCAGACACCCAAATAACACTCTGGCCGCGGCTGATGCTTAGGCTGCATTGGCTGTTTACCTGCCTCCTGCAGGCAGCTGCTCCTGGGAGCACACACAGGGTTTTCTGTTTGGCTTTCCCCTTGGTTCAGTACAGTGTTGAGACGGTAGGGTTTGGATTCAGAAGGAGCAAGGGTCAAATCCCAGCTCCACCACTTCCTAGTTTTGTGTCTTTGGACAAATTACGTTAGCCTTCTGTAAATAAAGTCCATGAGAGGATAAAGGCTCCCAGAGCAGGGGTGGCACCTGTTTTGTTTGTCCCTGTATCTGACACTGGCGCACAGTGGATACTCGGTCAACATTAGTCGAATTAATGAATAAAATCTACCTCCCAGAATAACCACAAGGATGGTCTGAGTCTAGATTTTAAGATTCCCCACCACTGTGCATGCAGTAGTGATCAGAAAATGCTAAGTTCTCTTAGCAGCAACAGGCCCTCCCCTGTCTGAGGTTCTCAAATGCACAGGATCTAGTTCCATTCTCAGGTGCCTATTCCTTTCACCTTGGGGTTAGTGGGCTTCCTGGGTTCTACACTTTGGATGAAAGGCAGGCCAAGGAATGAAGGAAGCGTGGAATCTGGTCACACTCCAAGACTGTACACAAACGAGGAGGAGGGTCAGGGAAGCAATCTGGGAATCTCATCTCTGGACCACAGAAAGCAGAGCCCATTCATTTGCTTGTTTGTTTATTTACTGATCTTATCACATTTCTGTGGTGTGGGCCGGTGCCTTGCTGCATATCCCATGGCCTCCTGTGTGCATCTCTGCTGATGTTCTCATCACCTTCTCTCGCCGATATCCTGTCTGCCCCCAACTCTGCCCACACACTTATTGGGAGCAGAGATTCTGTTTTACTTGTCTTTATAACTTCAGTCCCTAGCATGGTACCTAGCATTCAGTAGGTTTTAAATTAGTTTTCTAAGTTAGTTAAGTCATTGCAAATGCTCTACAAGAATGCTTATTATAGAAAGTGGAGAGCTAACCATTTACTGGCTATGTAAGACTTACATGTTTCCCTACCATTTATAATGTAAGTAGACTAGCCTTGTATGCTGAGTTTGATTAAGAGTAAAAAGCCTTCAGTCCTGGCCAGGTAGCTCAGTCGGTTAGAGTGCTCTCCTGATACATCAAGGTCGTGGGTTTGATCCCTGGTCAGGGCATATGTAAGAATCAACCAGTGAATGAATAAACAAAAGTGGAAAAACAAATCAACATTTCTTTCTCTAAAAATCAATTTAAAAATAGTAAAAACCCTTCAGAAATTGCCATTTATGTAGGGAAGGCCATAGCACTGCTCATAGTTTGAAGTGAAGTAAAATATACATAGAGTTCCTTTTCTATTTAAATAGAAAGGTAATAACCATACACATCCCTCCTGCGGTGAATATTAATGGGGATATTTCTCCCCACTCCTGTCTTTCCTTCCTGTTAAGAAAGCTTGACTACAACTCTGGGTCTCTCTCTGCTCCTGTTCTCACTTCAACCCTGGGGAGGTTGAGTGCGTATTCGTGTATCAGGGAAGAATAACCAGGCAGGAGGGGCTCAGTACTTTGCAGCTTCCTGGTGCTTCCTGAGTGCAAGTGTCCCATGGAGAATGTTTTCCACGGCTCCTCCATTCTGTCAGCTGCGCAGGGAGCTCTCCTGTGCAGGGGGCCTGTCTTGACCTATGTGTCGCGGCTGTGACAGCATGAGAGAGTGTCATTACCTGAGGTGTAGTCAGAGTCCTGTTGGTCACCATATTTACCTTTTATCTTATTTCCCAGTGCATTCAAAACCGAGGTGAATACTAGTACTCTTTATTGGAAATAGCTCCTAGAGAACCCTACAACAGACATTCTGTGATATTTGATTACATTTTGTGTGTTTTTCTTAATAAGAATTTCGCTTACCTTCTACCAAGGCCTAGAACTTCTTTCTATACATGGAGGACTCAGCAACAAGCCCTCTGTTGCCGTCCTCCAGTGGAAGGCAGAGGGCAGGGTGGAGGGAAAACAAAACCCTCCACTTCTGGAGCACTCGCTCAGCAACAACTGCCCTGTGATGCGTCAGCTGCTGAAGAGCTGAACTATTCTGTGAAAACCCGTCTGGGCATAGAGCCTGGGGCATGGTAGACTCGAAGGGTGGGTGCAAGGGCTGATGAGTGGATGAATGAACTGGTGAGTGGATAAGAGAAATCTAGGAAAGAATGAAGATAAAATGGGTTAAAAATAAAGAGAGATTAGGGAGAGGAGGTGAAATTCAGACACATTGGAGGTGGTTGTTACTAGTTCTCACGAAACTCTTTGAAGTCCAAGTGGCTTTTTCACCTCATACCACTTGGTGTTTCACGAGTCTTAATTAAAGAGAATTCATTTTGCTCATAAAAATGTCGTAGGGTCATTGAGGCTGTTCCCCAGCAAGCTACCCAACACAACAGAGATTGAAAAATTGACAGTTTTTGCTCAGCGAGAACAATGATATTTTTAAAAAATTGTCTCAGTAGAGCAATGAAAACATCAGTGTGGCCTGGTAGTATTCTTAGCAATACCCTTCCAGGTATCAAAAATGGACAAAACAAATCAGGAGCACAGGCCGTATGTCACCTTCCCATCCCAGTCCCATGTCTTTCCTGGCTGCATTCTGGGGCTGCCTGAGCATCCTCTGGGGCACACGGCAAGTGGCAAGCAGCAGCAGTCTGAAGGAGGTGACTAACAACCTGCGGAGACCCCTGCCACCTGGGGCCATCTCTGCTGATACTTCAGAGATATCCTTTTGTGATGGAGCGAGGTAGGAATGTAACTTTTCCCAAACTCAGAAGAAAAAGCAAACTCGTAACAAGCAAAGGAATTTGCTCACATTCTAAGAATTAGACCTGATCCCTTAGCATCTAGCCTCCAAATAGGGACAGGAAAGCCAGAGGCCAGAGGTGCTGGCAGGATGGATGGTGCGTGTGTGTGTCCGTGACTATTTACTTTGGTTAATCAATACACATACAACAGAGGAGAAAGTTGGTTAATAGAATAATTTAGATTTCTGAAGGGTAATCAGTTAGTGTTTATTGAATATTTGCTACCTTTGAAGTCCCGAGTGATGGGTTGTGAAAAAGATTTCCATCTAACTCCTGCTGTTTAAATAATTTCTGAAATTCCTGAGTCGACTTTTCTGCCTAATTGAATCTAAGTTAGATCATAAAACTGAATCTGATGACTTGGCTCCCGTAGAGTCGCTAATTCTTACTTCTAGTGATCTCCGGCCCCGGGCTGAAGCCGTGGAATGATGGTCAGACTGCGTGCCCAAGGACCCAACTCATCCTTTCATCTGCTTATTCGACAAACGTTGTTGAGGGTCTTACCACCTGTGCCAGACTGCGCTCTATCCCCTGAGATCAGCAGACCACGAAGCCAGGGCTGCTGTGTTTAAAGACTCAAAGTAGAAATTGCTCATTTGAGTGAATTCTTGAAAATAACAGCAAGTGTCACTTGCATCATTCCAAAGTGGAGGTCAGAGATTTTCTAGTTAGTGCCCTTCGGTTGGGTTACATGAGGTTTCGTTACACACATGTCTTGACTGCATGCATTTCATTGAGTGTGTGTGAGCAGTGATCAAACATTCTTAAGAATCAAGTCACTACTGTTTCACGCCTGTCCTTCCTTACATGTGCACATGCACACAAAGACATGCGAACTGGCCTGTATACATAAACATATCTGTCCGAGAGAAGGAGCTCTGTGAAGCTTCACAAACTGCCAGTCCTGGGGGAGACCCCACAGGGGCAGCCACTAGCATGAGGGTTTGGAGGAGGAGCCTTAGACGCTAAATCTAGTCTGAGGTTTGTGCTGAGTGGCCAGGTTAGGGTCCTGACATTCACTGAGAGAGCAGCTTGGACTGGCCCTAAGGGTCAGTGACCAGAGATGCAGATGAGGTGACAGAATTTAAACAAGAAGAATGTGCAGCATGCAACAGGGTGAGACTGCCTGAGTCGCCTTACTAATTTTGCAGAGTGTGCCTCTGTGGGAGGCAGCAGGACGTGAAGAGTTCTCACACTGAGCCAGGAAACCCTGTCCACACATTGGTCACCTCCCTCTTACATGTATTGGGAGGAGTAAGTGAAATTATATCCATAAAGCACTTTCTAACTTACAAGTTTTTAAACAGATGTTAGCTCTTTTCCCTCTCTGACATGAAGCCACTTCTGGTGTCTTGAAGGTGCCACCGAGTGACAGGAAAAAGGCAGAGACAAATCAAGCACAAAATTCAAATGTGCATCCCAGACGGATCAGAGTCAGAAATCTCTGTTCTACTCCTTCCAGATCTATGTAACTGCCCAGGGAGCATAAGGAGTGTCCAGGAAGAACTGAGCTGTACATCTCCCGTCTTCACATCTACTGCACGGGGATGCCATCCTGGTAGCAGGCTGAGCACCTGCAGATGATGAGCAAAGCACATAAATACTGACATGTGCAGGAATATTGCACAGAAAGAGTAAGCTCTACAAGCAGAACATTTATCACAACAGCACACAGCTTCACAGAGTCTTTCTTCTTGGCTGTTGCTTGGGAGAGGCAAGGACTGGCCATGAGGTCTGAGTGAGCTGGGGGAAGAACTTTAAGGGTGGAACAAAGATACAACGAAGTCCTATAAAGTACTTAGTGTATGCCAGGCATTGTTTCTTCTAAGTGCTTTTATACAGCTTAACTCATTTAACAATCATAAAACTCTGTAAGGTAGATACTATTACAGCTGAGGAAACAGAGGCACGGAGAAGTTAAGCAACTTCTCAGATTCACACAACTAATGAGTAACTGAACCAAACCAAGTTTCAAACACAGGAGGCCACCTGCACATCAGTGCTCAAAACGGTGATGCTGTAGCCTCCACTGTCTTTGGACCAAGAAGTCTGATACGTTTTCACATTTAATGCCAGAGGGACAAAAGGCCTGAATGTGAAAGGCAGAACAAGAAATGTAGTAGAAGTGAATATGAAACTATATCTTTATGTTTTTGGAGTGGGGGAGGATTCTTAAATAAGACCCACAAAACACTAATTCTAAAGGAAAGACTGACAAGCTCAACAACATT
>VMDR010024182.1:0-15161 GCA_007922815.1 Macrotus californicus | reverse complement strand
TTCTTTGGGACTCTCTGAGCTTCCTGGACCCCCTGGAAGTCTATTTCCTTTGCCAAATTAGGGAAGTTCTCCTTCATTATTTGTTCAAATAAGTTTTCAATTTCTTGGTCTTCCTCTTCTCCTTCTGGCACCCCTATGATTCGGATATTGGAACGTTTAAAGACATCCTGGAGGTTCCCAAGCCTCTCCTCGTTTTTTTTAATTCTTGTTTCTCCATTGTGTTCTGGTTGAATGTTTCTTTCTTTCTTCTGATCCACACCATTGATTTGAGTCCCGTTTTTCTTCCCATCACTGTTGGTTCCCTGTATGTTTTTCTTCATTTCCCTTATTGTATCCTTCATTTGTTCGTCTAATTTGCGACCAAATTCAACCAAGTCTGTGAGCATCCTGATTACCAGTGTTTTGAACTGTGCATCTGATAGGTTGGCTATCTCTTCGTCGCTTAGTTGTATTTTTCCTGGAGCTTTGATCTGTTCTCTCATTTGGGCCATTTTTGTTGTCTTGGCGCACCTGTTACGTAGTAAGGGGCGGAGCCTTAGGTGTTCACCAGGGCAGGGCGGCCACGTCACTGCGTTGTGACGCTGTTTGTGGGGGAGGGGTCCGAGAGGGAACAATGGCGGCTGCTCCGCTCCCTGCCGGTTACCAGTCACTTTCCGCACTACTCACAGTCCAACAGGGCCCCCCTGGTGCTGGCTCCGGTGCTGATCCCCGGTGGGAGGGCTGTGCACACTCCAGGACCCTGTGGGTCTCTCCAATGAGCTCTCCCGTGAGGCCGGGAGTTTCTCCCGCTGCCGCGGCCTCAACCCCCACAGGAGTTTTCAATCAGAGGCTTTGAGGCTTCACCTCCTGGCGCCGGAACTCTGGGCCGCAGGGTCCGTCCAGCTCCCGAGCCGTTCCTTCCCGTTTATCCTCACGAGGGAATGGGACGCCCGGGCCGCAGCCGCCACCTCTCCCGGCCAGCCGTGCCTTTCCCGGATCCGCCAGCCGCCGCCCCGCCACGCGAGTCCTCTCCGCCCCTCCTACCGGTCAGGATGTATGTTTCTTAGTTTCTTGGTTGTCGGACTTCCATACGGTTCGATTTTCTGTCAGTTCTGGTTGTTTTTTCTTTTAAAATTTGTTGTTGTCCGTCTTTTGGTTGTGCGAGGAGGCACAGGGTGTCTACCTATGCCTCCATCTTGGCCGGAAGTCGAGACATTGCTATTCTTATCTAGAAGGAACACTTTTCACTGAACTGAATTTAAATACATGCACACACACCCTCTTGAAAGCATCAGTTTTATTTTAGCCTGTGGGGTAGCTAGGCAAGGAGGTTGTGTTTGGATTAGAATCCCAGAATTTGCATTAAAAAACAACATGTTTTGCACCTGCATGCTTCCCTAGAGTAATTTAATGCTACAGTTTCTGACAAGATAATTTCATCTTCACGGTGGCTGACTGTGGAGTGGGCTGCCGGGAGGAAATGAATGTGAACCTGCAGTGACGTAGAGAAATATTCCGAACTCAGATCAACTTAGCACGGAAGCCAGACAGCGCGGAGCTGGGAAGAATGATGTGAGGAGCTGCAGAATGCGAATCATCACCTTGCCTTTGCCTCTCCCAAGGCCAGCGCTGTGTGTGTGCAGTGTCCGTGTGCTTCACACAAGTGGCTCCGCACGCTTCGCCAAAAGGGACTTTGCAGTAGCAGGAATATCCTGTAGCAGAATGGCAGCATTTTAGGACAAAAAGAAAGTGGGCCACAAGCGCTTCGGAGAGCACTTAAAAATAGAGAATTAAAACCGAGCATTTCTTTGCTTCAAGCAAACGAAGGAGATTAAAGGTTAAACATCAGCTCTGGGAGTGCGAGCAGCAGAAACTTTAGACAGGCAGGCCAGCTCTTTCTTCTGCCCATAATCCTTTACCTTGCTTAGAAAACCATTTGATTTTCTTTTATCTATTTTTATGGAAGTTTCAGTAGAGTTCCTAATCTGTCCCGGCAAGCGACCGCCAGAAATGCTTCTTGAAATTGAACCAATACGTTGCTTTCGAATGGGGCGTGGACTTAGGTCACCTACCAGAACAGTGGCAGCCAGATGTCTCCATGGAGGTCACTGAACATCTATTTCTTGCGCTCAGAGCGCAAATCATGCCTTATCAACTGTCACTACCTTTTGGAACTTTGCCTTAAAATATACTTCTCTGTGGCAATGACAGTAATGTAAGTGGACAATTTGCAAATATTTTTTAAACTTTTTATTAAGTACCTAAATTATTTTGTAGCATTCTAGAACTTACATTTCCAGAAAAGAGACAAGCTGACTGAGTTGACTACACTAACTTGGCTGAAGAAAATAGCATGCACAAATGCTATCCCTCGCCCGGTTTCTTTAACAAAGGTTTGCTAACTCAGCTTTGATAAACTGGGCCGCGTTCAGTTCTATTTGAACGCTTATGGGTATAACCATTTGAGAACAATCTAATGAGCTCCGGTTGACCCTGGAAGGGAAGAGTTCTCTGAGACTAGACAGTCTGGACACATTTTAGTCCCTCCACATTCCACAATTATGTGGTTCACTACTCACCCTCCAATCCAAAGGGCAAGCCACTTGTCAAGGAATGAATTCTTTACTTATTTTTCAGACATCTAGTTCCTTATATAACTCTTCTTAGTATCCCAGATTTGCCAGCTTTGGTAGAATTTTTATAATTATCTCATGCATCTCAACCAAAGCTTGAAATTTTTTATCATCCCTGTTTCCTGAGTCAATACTTAATATTTCTAATCACTAGACTATTTATATTGTGAGACTGAACAGTCAAGGGAAGGACGGTCCTAGAAATAAAGTAATTTTATGGACTAGGTGCAGGAGAGTTTGGAATACTTGAGTCTGTAATAAATTCTAACAAGAAAGGAAGAAAAAGAAATGAGAAATTCCAGCAAAAACAGAGATGTGATAGATAGAATAATGTTAATAGTATTTGTGACAAAAATATTCATGTTTTGATTCAATTAAGAATAAATGTTTATTTATAAATAAAGTCAAAATTAGTGTTTCTTGAGCCTTATCATCCCAGTTTTACTTTGAACCTAAAATTCAATGAGGAAACATTTGAGTCTCTTCGCCCATCCCCTGTGGTCTTTGTCCAAAACCTCAGGATTTGTGAATATCTTATGTTACATGGTCAGGTGAATGAGGTTTGGTAGTCAGCTGAGCTTTAATGGACATCATCCTAGACGGGATAACCTGGGTGGGCCCATGTAAAACACGGGCTTTTAAAAGTGGAAGAGGTGGGCCCAAGAGGAAAGAGTACAAGTTGCAACTGTGGAAGCAGTGTCAAAGCAACACGGTGTGACAAAGACTCAAAGGTCATTGCTGGCTTTGAAGATGGAGGAAGGGGCCATTCGCCAAGAAACGTGGACTGCCTGTAGAAGCTAGTAAAGACAAGGGAACAGACTGTCTCCAAAATCTCCAGAAAGAAGCATGGGCCTGTAGACAGTGAAACTGTTTTCACATTCTGATTAAACAGTTCCTGAATGCTGACATCAAATTATGAAACATTTACTAATTCCATCAAAAGAAAACATTTTGAAATGCATTGATGTTCAGTGTAATCAAGATAAAGAGAAGACATTATTGTTGATTCCTGACATAGTGCGAAGATCTGTAAAAAAAGATCATTTCGATATATTGAGGTGAAGACTATAGCTGTTAATGACATTTTACCATTAGTTCTGCTCAGGTAGCTGGCTCTGTGGCCGATGGTCAGTAATGGAAACTAAAGCCAGCTCTGGCATGGTTTGTCATCCGTTTAGTAAAAAATATAGAGATGATAGGTATAGACAGAGACACAGATAGAGGTAAACACACCTATACACAAATAGATATACACCAAACAACCTTGATTTAACTCACGTGTACGTAATCTTTCAGAATATGCTAAATTTGCATGCAAACCTAAAGAATTAGGAAAAGTGACATAATTTCAACATTGCATTGAGTGTACTGGGCCCTTAATAAATTATTGGTAACTAGACAAAGTATCAATGCTAATGAGGTCAACACACTCTTCCACGTTTTGGCAAAGGAAAAATGTATTTTGACATCCTTCCCATTAAGATGTGCAATTTATATCTCACCCCAATGACACGGGTGAGCTGGTGATGGCTTTGATTAATTGGGAATGACTGAAATGTTATGTAATTTTGAGGCGAGCTCGTAAAATACCTTATATCTTCCTCCTATTTCTCCGGGGATGTTCACTCTGGAAGGAGTCAGAGCATGTGGAAGAAGCCAAGGTACTTGTGTCCAAGGGTCGTCCCTAGACCCTTCTACTCCACTCGCACTCCTGGGCTCTCAGCACAAGGCCACATCATTCCATGGTGGGTGGAAGGGCCATCTTGGTCCAGCCCAGCTGAGCTTTGAGGTGACCACAGTCCCCGGTCCATCTCTCACTGAAATGACATGAGATCCCAAGCAAGTATGTCCCAGCTGAACCCTTCTCGAATTATCCCTTACCAAGTTATAAACAAAGCAAAATGGTTAACTGGAGCTGTTTTAATTAGTGACAGAGCAAGAGTACTCAGGGATCCACTTATTTATACCTGTTGATGCAGTTGGAAGAAATGAGAGAACTTCAGGTAAGGGTACAGTTTGCATTTTACTTCTTATTAACAGTATGATTTGAAGGGAAAAATAACTAAATCTACTTCCTCATTGCACTGTCTTCGAAAGGAAGTTCACAATAATCCGTGGGTGTTCAGGTTGACATAAGGATAGAATGGGATAGAGCAAAATGAAGCTCTCCACAGTAGCCAAAGTCAACATGGCGAGTCAGTCTGTGGAGTTAATCCGGACTCCTGAACCCACGACCTGCAGGCGGGATGGACAGCCACCTCAGTGCTCTGTGGTCACAGGCAGGGGGCATTCCACTCCTGGCACCTTCTCTTTCTGAGGCCCACAGATTTTATTTTTTCAGGAGAGTTCATGTGCTCAATCCTTCCCTTAGAATCTTTGGAATGAAATTGAACAATCCAAGGCTGTTTGCTATTTTCCTCCTGACCACAGTTAATGAAGATGATTATACGTTGAACACAGCTTCTTTTCTTTACCGATCTGGACAGAGCCTGCCAGTTCTTAGGCATGGCAGAGCTCTTCATAAACATTTACTGTAAAGTTCCCCAGTGGAGAGGAAACGTGAATGGCAGCCTCTCCTGCTCAATCATCTGCAATTTTCCACATAAACATGGCTCGCTAACATTTTCACTCAGAAAAAAAGAAAGTTCTGAAATTAGGAAAGAAACTAAATTATAATAATTGAATTATACAATGAGAGAATGAAAAAATCAGTGGAAAAGGTAACTCAGTTATTTAAAGAAATCATTCCCATTTTAACTGCATTTTTCATCAACACAAGGCAGGATCAATCTAACATAGCTTTTTTAAAGTCAGTAGAAAACGGTTCAGCTGTCAGTTTTTTTTTTACCGCATTTATAACAACACACAGGAACAGATTTCTCTCGACTTCCCTATGATAAGATATAAACCAAACCATGCATATAAACCACAGAAATTGCCCTCTGAAGAACTTAAAGCATTAGCAAAACAGATTGTTTTTCCCAATGGCATGTTTCAACCAGGATGATACTTGCAAAATGTTAGTGTTAAGAACAGAGATTTACATTCGTGTGTATTTGAGATGCCAAATACAGGATTTTAAAATGTCTTGTAGATTACTGTTTATTAGCGAGAAGCATTCACTAGGAAGGTACCACAGCGCACCCTCTCTTAGAACCAGATGGTCGAAGCTCCTCTTGAGAAATATAAGAGAGCAAAGGAAAAGCCGCAATAGGCAGAGCTTGATAAAACTTAAACCACCTTATATAGAAACATAAGCTTCTTCTCAGAAAAAGGTGATGAAGAAAACATTAACATGATGTGATTTTTAGGAAGCAGAGCAAGAACTGCTTTAGTCATCCGGGTACCACAACGTGGAGTCAACTAGCAATGACCTGCTTCAGAAGCTTAAGCATCCATTTGGACAACAGTGTACTCATCTAATTTAAAAGAGTGATAGGTTTATAAAAAATAAATAAATAACTGAAACCATGCAGGTCTAGTTAGACATTTATCTAGATGGGGATGGCACGTGGCATACTTCCAAGTAGTTAAACCATCAGACCAGGGTCCCTGGAGAAGGAGTATTCATCCTTTGAAATCCAGTTCAAATGCCAGATCCTCTGGAAATCTCCGTGCATGTTTGCAAACAAAACTCTCTGGGCTGACCAATAGTGCCAGTTAAATGTATGATGATCCTGATTTAATGATTGTAAATTTTCTACTTTAAAAACAATTTATTATATAATCTCGCTAGTCCATCAGCATTCCGTTTCTCAGAGTGTTTTTTTAAACATGACCTCTATAATACAGTTTGTGTGGTCTCCTTTGTGTATTCTGCAATAATATTACATTGAGTTTACTTGGGCTCTAATTCATAGCATGAGAGAGTAAATGAGTGAAAATGATTTGAGAAAGGACATTCCCTCTCACCCACCCGGACATGGGTGACACTGTGGCTGATGGACAGTGGTGAGTTCCTGAATAAGCCAGGTGTGTAGCTCAACACCCATGGCGTGCTGGCTGCCAGTGTAGACAGAGCGAGAAAGCCAAAGGGCCAAGTACATAGAGAGAGAGAGACAGGTAATAGATGAAAAGTTTCAATTCATAATTAAAGCAACGTCATGGATTAGTACATGCATATTAAAAAAAAAAAAACAACAAAACATTTCATTATTAACACAGGCCATAGCCAAAAAATGATCCAATGATGTTTCTGAAAGATAATGGTATTTTTGCTAAGCACAGCTCCCACCTTGCTGACATAAAAATGAAAATAGGAGGAAATTAAAAACAATGAGACAAGACTGGAAAGAGTAAGTCAAATTACATTACTTATAACAACAAATACCAGTAGATGGATCTAAGAGTAGCTCAACTGTTTACTCCTGAAGCACAGGCACACAGGTAAAATTGAGGCAATGAGTATCGACCGAAGATACAGTGAGCAACTACAAAGAGTAAGAAAGCGTAGATGAGCATGTTCTAAGCACAAGTGCATAGATGTTATAACCAGAGAAAGTAACAGAAGGAAAAAACAATGATGGAGTAAGAGCAGAAATAAATAAATATCCGGAGAGGGAGGCAGGTGTGGAAAACTCAGCATATTGTTTTCCGAGTTTTGTACTTTGTTCAAATTCTGGTTCTGATTCACTTCTTTCCTGACCTAGGCAAATTGTTCGAATTAGGTTTCTGGCTTTGCTTTCTTCAACTGAGGTTGAAGAGAGTTCCTCTTTTCTATGGTAATTTTGCAGAAAAAGTAAGATACAGCATAGAAAATAATGAGCACAGTTCTAAATGAAGATTAATTATGCAAGAAATGTTAACTAGTTTTATATGTGTTTTTATGTAAACACTTGTTCATGTGTGTGATCACCAAGGACACACCCAAGCCACTTATCTCTTGATGTTGGGATTTAAATTATTCCTTTCCCATGTGCATCTTAATATTTCGACACTCTCTGTGTATTGCTTTTTAAAAGTATTGTGAACATCCTGAGAAAATATTTTAAATCCAAAGATTTATTTTTTATCTCTGCATGTTTTCCTTACAGAGTTATCCTAAGGATTAGGGGAAAGGTATTAAAAACGACACACACTAGGAGGAGTACTGAAAGTCCATTCATTTTCCAAACAGCGCTACAGTTAGACAGGTCAAGTGCACTTGTAGAGAACTTTGTTCCTTATTTGAATGTTCATACTTTAAATTCAAGTACATTTTCCTGAAGACCAGAAATCATTTTGGGGGCTAGCCTTTAGGAGTTCATACCGAACATTCCTGGGACCTCATTGTTCCTTGTTACACTTCCGAACTATTCATCTTTGCACAGACCTTAAGGTTCAGAAGTCTATAAAGCCGACACCTAACTTTTCCTATTAACTTCTTCCTCAGAGCTGTTGAACTCTGTGTATGCACAGGCTTCTTGTCTCTGCTCTCTCTGTGTTACATCAGATGTGATTAAATGCACATGAAGGGCCTGCCTGCATTTTCAGGCCGACCAAACCACTAGGACAAATGAACTGCATGCTTTGCAGGAAAAAGATTAATGTATTTTTCATTGTCAAATACAGTGGAGCATTACAGACGGCACCTGGAGTGGGATGGCTCTAATCTACCTTATCTGTTGCGATTCTATCAGCTGAAGTATTTTTTATCTTATTTTGAGGGGAAAAAATGCAACAATAATTAGGGATGCTTTCAGCTCTTAATTTTGCATGCAAAACTGTGCTATTGTGAAATTGTAGATAGATTATAACACAGAAGTGCTGATAGGTATAGTAGGAATGGTGTTTTGTGCCAATAAATGGCCATAAACTTCTAAATAATAATAAAGTAAAAATAATATAGATTATATTACAATATCTAAAAAAGCAACATGATGGATTTATTCACAAATATGTTACTGCTTGTGTTAAATGTACTTAGAATTAGGACTCAAATCAATGACAAAGATTGTGAAACTAGATTTTTACAGAAACACACAATACATCGCTCACACAAATATTACTCTAAATAAATGGAGGTAGATATTTTGAAAATAAAAGAATAGAAAGGTATACTGTGCACCCACTCTAAAAGTAGATGTTAAAGCAGAAAAGCATTACTGGAGTTGAAGAGGAACATGTAAGGACTAAATTATTAACTGAAAAGAAAGATATGACAGTTCCAAACTTATACGCATCTGATACAATAATGCAGCTTAAATGTAACAATAACAATATAAAATGGAAGTAATATAAATTAAAATAGAAAGTAAAATGTAAAGTGAAAAGAGTATAGAACTAAAGGAGAAACAGACACATACACAATCATGACAGCTGATTAGATTAACATATTAGTAAGGAAATAGAAGATTTAAACTATATGACTTGAAAACCTGATATAAATGAGGTATATGGACTTGTATATTTGAAGAGTAGAATACTTATTGAATGCACCTGAGATTTGCAGAAAATATATTCTGGGCGAGAAAACAAGCCTCAGTTAAGTTAAAAACATTAAAATCAATCTCTGCATATGTCTGACAACTATGGAATTAAAATAGAAATCAATATCAAAAAGGGAATTGAAGTTTTCCAAATGTATGCAAAATAGTCCATATACTTCTCAATCATTTCTGAGCCAATTAGGAAGTCATAATTGATACCATATAATATTTGAGCTGAATAATAATGAAAAGAAGACGTATCAGTATTTGTGAAATGCATTTAAAGTTGTGCTTAGAAGGAAATTTACTCTTTTAGGAAAATGCATTTAAAGAAAAAAGCTGAAAGCCAATTATTTAGATTCCATGCCAAATGACTACGAGGAACACAACCTGAGCAGGCACCTAGCCATAGGTAAGTTCCCCCTGGAGACCTTGTCACCTGCCATGAGCACAGCGATTCTCACCCACCTGCTGGCTGAACAATGAAAGACAGAGGTCGAGCTACCACCGAGGAGACATGCTTTGTAGTACTTGTGGCTAGCGTTAGTGAACAGTGTACTGAGGAATTTGCTTATGTAGCCGTCAGACATATGTACAAATATCTTCGTCCTCCTGAAACTCTGACACACAGCGTTGTTTGTACAGGGTGCAAGAAAGCAGGCAAGGAAACGATCGTTGTGTTCACCTTGGAAATTTCACTGGAATCAATGTTAATGTTTCCTAACCTGGTCTGCAAACTCAAGCTACTTGGATTTCCTTGCAGTGTAGAAATTTTCTTTAAGAAGACACATGGTGTCTGCTGGATGTACCGAGAGTTGCTTGGTACATTTTTCTGTTGGTGGTGCTGGTGTGAGAAAGAAGTATGAATGTTTTCCTGTTTTCCTAGGCTTAGCCTTAAACAAATGTTCTTCACACATACTTAAAACAACCTTATGGAGAAGCTATTACCATCCCGAGCTTGCAAATGAAATATAGATATTTGCAATAGGAGTACCTGATGAAGTGAATCAGAATTTCTACCCAGGGTACCAGGCCACAAAAGTGTTCATCACTGTTTGGCATTGTGATACCACAGTGAACTTGAGAGCAAACTAAACACGTTTTAACTAATATCACTCCATCATGCATAAAACTGAGACAGCCCTGCAATGCCAAGTGCCTACCCTCTGGTGTCTCACTGTTCCCATCAGAACATGAATTCCAATAGCCACTTTGGGGTCTGTGACTCTCCACTTGCTGTGCCTTCAGGGCTGACCAAACTCCTCTGACAAGTTTCTCTTTCTTCATATTTATTAAGACCATGTGTCTATTTCCATCCCCATGTTGCTGACCTGAGAGCTATTCTGCCCCTTATGACGAATATCTTCCTGCTTTAATCTGTCGTTTGCTTGTTGTTTCCAATCTCGCAGGTCCATTCTTGCTGGCCCCTGGACAGAGTTCCCATAATCTGACCAGGACTCAGCCCTTCAGCTAATGTAACCACAGAAGTTCAAGCCTCAGTGCAGGTGAATCCCAAACACAGCACTGTTACATATACTACATGAGGATTCCTCCCATCAGCTGTCTAATAAATAAAGCAACTGAGCTTTGTGTTCCAATGCATCTTGAATATTATGACTTTAAGAATATGATCTCCATTCTATTAAAGCTAATATTTGATTCATCTTACTGGTTACCAGGCACTATCACACATAGGACCTCATGGAATCTTCTAACACCTCGTAAGGGCAGTGTTGTCATCTCAGTTTGCTGACAATAAATGGAAGCTAGGGTTAAAGACTGGGTTGGCCATGAGCTGCCTCCTTCAAGAGCTGGGTCACCTTGCGGTACATTTGAGTCTTTCTGAGCTTGCCTCCTCTTCTAGCAAAGGGATTAATATTGTCATATGGAGGTGTTGACAGAATTTAGTAAAATATGTGTATGAAGTGCCTAACTTATGACATTAAAACAGAATTTGCCATGTAATATAGGCTGAATATATGGCACCCTTGTTTCGTCTTGCTCCAGTTCAGTCTATTATCCTCATAAATGGCAGAAGAGCAAATGCACTTTGGTCTTAAGGCTCCTAGCCCAGAATGCACTGGGCTGTGCTCCTGCAGCCTTGTGCACAATGAAATATTCGGATGTTTTAGACATTTACACTGTAGAGGTGCTATTAAATGGTCTTTGAGAGTTACATATTTTTAGTTTTCTCTATAATTAATGAATCTTGTGATGCATCACTCAGTCTGAACCATGCCACAAGGAGAACCTCTCCAGTCACCGGGAATGTTTTCATTAACTTTCTTCATGACCCTGCCCCTGAATTTCCTCAGAGAATGCAGCCTCGAAGAACAGTGACTTCATCCCACCCCAGTGAAAATGATCCTGGAGAAAGTTGCTAGCTTTAAGGTCATGCAACAACTCTACATAACCTACTTTTGTTTTTTTAATTACCAGTGTTCTTGAAAACACATCATTCTGAACCACACAATCTATTAGTAGCTGTCTGGCATTCTTTGAAATTATAATTTGGTCTGATATGATGAGTCCTTTGATTAATGAGGTTTTAAGCTGGTGGGTGTATATTCATATGCAATTGCTATCGTTATGAATATCTAGTGAATACAATTTACATTCAATAACATTCTACACACGTGGGAATTTACTGTTCTTTCTCTTGATGTTTCTCTAAGCCTTGTTTAGAAAATATGAAGACTTCATTAGCTTGAAAATGATCTTTGCTTAGAGTGATTTAGTGAAGAAGAAAGTTTCTTCTTTTCTGCAAATGCTTTGGATAATAAATTTGATATCCTTTGAGAACGAAGCACTCAAAATATGACACACTACATAGGGTGGAAGAGCAGTTGGAAGATATTTTTAAAAACTCATTTGAAGTCCACAGCATTCAAAGTCAGACTTAATTAAATTGAATTTATCATTCAGAAAATGGAAGTAATTCTAGCATATTGTATTATTCAATACCTTATACCCTGTATTGTTATGGCTGAACATATCAACTTCAGACTGCCATGAAATTTGTGGTGTATATATGTGTGTATTTTTAAATAACTATTCATCAACTATTTTAACCAGCAATAAAAATAATGCATTTCAAAATATTTCTCCTTTAGCACATAAGATTTTTATTTTCGTTTAGACATATTTTTAAAGAGGAACTATTGAGAATCTAATGCAGCAAGTATGACTAATCACACAGATAGCTTTTTTCTTTTTGAGAAAAGTATGTTCTTTATTTTTCAGAGTTGGAAAACTAGCTATTGCCTTAGTGAAAGGTGACCTTTCCCTAAATTCAAGGTCCTCATATCTAAATGGACAACAAACTCCACACAAACCATTAATCCAACGAAGTAAGACAAGGAAAGCAAGAGTGAGACAGAGGAGTGAGGTCTCGGGAGGGTTGGTGGGTGGGGATGATGCTGTTGTCCAAGAACAAGAGCTGGGCCAGGCTCCCAACGCAGGGCATTAGGCAGGGAAGAAGCTGTGTGACTGCCTGGAGCAAATGGGGTTATACTGTTCACCCCAACTTCTGCAATCTCACTGACTTCCCACCCCAAAGCTGAGCAAGAGACCCCACTGGGCCCCCACAGCAAAAGGCAGAGGAGATCAACCAGGGCGGTGGCACCATTCAACAGTCAGGGAAAAGAGCTGAGCAGCACAGATGAGTGACAGACTGTGAAACTGTTAGGTTTCCCACCCAGCGCTCATAGACAGCATCTCCATGGTTCAGGATGAAAAAGGAGAAAAATGGGTCTCTTCACTCAGCCGTATTTAATTTGATTTTGAAAAATAAAGATACGGGACATTTCTTAAATGTCATTGGGCGTTACATATTGCCTATATATTCTGAAGAATTCTGTAAATGGAAAATGAAACTCTGTGAATCTCTTACTCACTGTGCCCTCCTATTTACTTCATGTTTTCATTGGGGCCATATTAGAGAGTTGTTCACTGGAAAGAAATAGAAAAGAGAAAACGAACAACAAAACAAGCAACAGACAGAAACTACCTTAAGTTGGCGGTGCCGTATTTTCAGGGAATTGCCTAGTAGCCCAAGTTACTAAAAGAGGTGTGTGGCTTTTTCTGTTTGACCTCTACATAGCCATCCACTTTGTACTTTGGGTGCATGCACTGTTCTGCCTGTCTTTGCAAGAATGCCTGTTTATGTGTACCCAGGTGCTAAATTCAGAAACAGAATAGTAACTTCTCCTTTGGCCTTAGGCCCAGACAAGTCTGTCATTTGGGTTGTGGACTGCAAAGTGATGATGTGTTTGCACAGACAAACCAAATGGCCAGTTGGTTTCCATGAGGCTCCTGAGTATCTGGGCATGCTGATCAGTCAAAGTTTTGGAAGGGATATAGGGCAAGTGAAGTGTCACAGTCCCATCAGTCATGTTCACTTATTTATCTATTCCATTGTCCCTTGGACTGAACTTGAGCCCTTGCTGCACAGGAACAGTGAACATTTCTGTATCTTGGCCCCCTACCATGGGGCTGTACACAATTTCACCAATAAGGCTCCTCATTTCTTCAATTCCCCATTCCACCAGTACTGGCTGCACTGCAATGTGTAGAAGTCACTCAGAAAATGTTGTTTTAAATCTCTCCTATAGCCCTGGCTGGTGTGGCTAAGCAGATTAGTGCCGGCCTGCAAACCAAGGGGTCGCTGCTTTGATTCCCAGTCAAGGCTTATGCCTGGGTTGCGGGCCAGGTACCCAGCTGGGGGTGGGCAAGAGGCAACCACACATTGGTGTTTCTCTCCCTCTCTTTCTCCCTCCCTTCTTCTCCTGCTAAAAATAAATGAATGAATGAATGAATGAATAAATAAATAATTTAAAAATTTCTTCTATAATGCTAATGTTATATTACCACTATTTTTTCAATTGCTGCTTATCTTTAATGACCTTATTAGCTAGGCTTTATGCTGAGGACACAAATCACAGGAAAAAGAAGACAAGATCCTATTGTGAAGAGGTGGGTAAGGGCAGACTCCCCATTATCTCTGCCCTTGAAAAACTGTTAGCATCATCCTATATTGCAGAGACTCAAATACACTGCGAGTATGGGAGCTGGAGGAGGTGAATGACCAGAAGCATTGATGAGTGACAGATGATTTGGCTGCTACAAGAAAACATCCAAGTTCCTCTCTACTGACCAACAATCCACTTCAGAAAGACATCGCATCTCTTTGCCTACATTAATGCCTGTGACAGACTAGTCTGAACAGTCCTTGATGAAAACTGAGCAACTAGGTTAAGAATGAGTAAAACCAAAATAAAAATTAAGGGGGGAAATGACACCTATCTTTTGCATCACAGAATATGCATTAGAAGTGTTTCTTCTGATCACATTCACTAAGGAAGTTGCTCACTAGGACTCAATGTCAATCAAAGATCTGATTGAAAACAACAGCACATTACAACTTTCAATAATCATTAGGGACTTTGATAATTTGAAGGATTTTTACCTATTTATATTCACAAATCTTTTTTACTGATGAATTTATTTTACAAATCTCCCAAAGATTCTCTGGTAAGATTGGTTTATATTTGCACATGTATTTTAAGGTATAGATGTGTTCTATTTGTATATGTGAATGTTAATTGGCACTGCTGAAAACATATTCCTTGGAATATTAGTGTGTAAATATTTTGTTTAAGAAACATATTTAGGGACAATAGATTTGATAAATTCTACATTTAAGTAAGGTTAAACCATTTCTTTCCTTCAGAATGAGTCATTTCTTGACAATAGGAATCTTACTGGGGGCAAGAATGCATCGAGTGATTTTAAAAATCACTGGCCCGTTGACACCCAGTGGCATCTGGAATGAGTTGAATAATGGTCCCAAACAAATATGCCTATGTCCTAGTCCCTGGGACTTATAAAAGATACCTTATTTGGAATCGAGGTCTTTGCAGATGTAATTAATTTAAGGCTCTTGAAAGAAGATATCATCTTGGATTGTCCAAGTAGGTCCAGAATCCAATGACAAGCATCCTTCTAAGATAGACATACAGAGAAGATCCATGTGAAGATTAGCAGAGAGAGGCGCAGTCACAAGCTAAGGAATGTTAACAGCCCACAAAGCAGGAGGAGGCAAGGGACAATTCTCCTCCAAAGCCCCCAGGGGCAGCAGACT
>VMDR010024181.1:0-15165 GCA_007922815.1 Macrotus californicus | reverse complement strand
TTTAAATATCAATTTACAAAGGCATTTTTCTTGATTTGGGCTTGAATATAATAGCTAGATTACCTAACAATCAGAAAGTTCAAAGCTCATTGTCCACAAAGCAATGCATATTTAAGTAAAAGAAAGACCTACCAGATCAGGACAGATCCCCTATCCTTTGGTGCTAAGTCATTCCCATTGCCACTGTCTGGGACAGATAGCCAAACATAGGAGGGGCACTGGGCAGTTTGCTGCTGAATCACCTTCCCTGTGGTGGGAAGTTGGTAGTGTCAATGTGCAGGCATCTACTCCTTCAGGGAGGTTAATATTTTCACATGTGCCAATTTATAAAAGGTAAGTTATCTGCTTTACTAATTCTTCATTAAACTTTTGATTTTTCACCCGACTCTTTCAGTTGCTGAGAAAATTGATGTGTCTGTGTTAAATGGCACAGGCTTTTGAAGAGCAGACTTTTAGCTCTATTTTAATTGGATAGAACTTTCATTTTCATCTTTTTTATTTTTTAGAAAGCCAGTCTGTCCTAGTTGTGGAAACAGTTATCCAACACATAGCTTAAAAAAAATCTATTAGAACAATCTCCTGGGAAAGTCAAAAGCCAGGCAGGATTAGCTTTCCAAGAGGGAGAACAGTTGTTTAAACTCAAATGTCGCACAATCCAACAAATTTCTAAGGTTTATTTTTAGCATAAATTCAGCTATTTTATTTTCCCCTACAACTGAGTGAGAACATTAAAATGATTAACGTTGTCCTAAATCACTGCACCACCTCACGTTAGAAAGACAGGAATTAGACTATGCACATAAAGGAATGGAAAAAAGCTGTGAAATTCTAATTTTCACCTCATTTTTCCTGGAGTATTTTTTCAAATGCTTTTTTCTTTAATGTTTTACAGGAGTAAAAAATAGACTAGATGATATCAGGAAAAGGTAAAGTCAATGCTGCTCATTAAAATCAGTCTAAAGGCTTTGTTGTCTCTTTAAATTCTTTTTCAATAAAATAATTATATATGTAACAATAATAATTATATTATCACTGTTATTATAATCATTACTATTTTATTATAAACACCTTCTTCAGTTCTAAGATCATTGAAACGTAGAGGTCAAGGTAATAAAAGAAACTTCATTTGAAAATGTTCTGAATATTTCTCCCTATGTAACTGACTGTTAGACCAGTTAACTCTGGGGATTTGGTTTCTTTAACTACAAAATGGATTGAATGCAAGGTAATTATAAATATAGTCATTGATAAAAGAAGAAGATATAATATCCAAACATACTTTAAAGTAACAAAATATGACCTGTTATAGGACATAATTGTTCTGTTAATAGATAACATGATTTATAGGCCTAAATGATTAGAATCTTAAATAAGTCAGCTTCAGTTTCTTTGTCATCAAAAATGAAAAGAGTTGGACTAAATCAGATGTTCTTTACCTGGGTTGTGATTTGTGGCCTCAGAGGAACAAAGTGACCCCGGTACAGTGTGAAAACTTTTGAATGTATGTATATTTGTTGGGGAGAGTACACATATCTTTCTTTTTGGATTCTCATAGTATCCAAAGCTAAGAACACAGCAGATGATCCCAATGTCCCTATTGCTCTGATACTCTAAGGGTTGTTTGACTTTCAACTCTACTTGGGTTCTGATTAAGAAAAAGACTTCCTTTTTTGTTGTACTTACAGTCCAAGTGATTATATATCATAAAATCTAAATTGTCCTTTATCCATCCTTATAAAACAAAAAAAAATAATGAGCCTTTCATAACCAGGATATTCTGTAAATCAATTGTCATGAAGTTCCTGAGACATGTCTTTTGTCTAAAAAGACAACCCAAGTTGATTACAAATTCCATTTAGATGAAGACATAACGTCCATAAAAAGAAAACCATTGCTTTTATATGCGATAGGATTTGTCTTGAAGAACAGATGGAATGTAACCCAGAAGCAGGTGGGTTGTGTATATATTTGTTATGTAAAAAGAGGCAAAAGCTTTGGCTTAATGAGAAAGTCATCTTCAGTTAAGAGCGTGGGAGGACATTTTTCCATGGAAACAAAGGCATAATTATGAAATACTAAAGCTGTCAAGATAAAAGTTGCTTTAACAACTATGTTGAGATTTTGTCTTGGTGTCTGAAGAAGGGAAGTTGCAGAGTTAAAGTAGATAGAAAATAAGGAGCACCAAAGCAGGGTACGGACAGAATGGGGTAAAATGTTGACATCTGTGAAACATGCTTTTGGCTTAGTCAGTCTTATTCTTTTAAATTGCTCTTCTTGTGAATTGTCTCGTGTGACAAGACACAGACTTTGGGCATATAATAAATTCTACTGTTGATTTTTAATTCCCAGAGTATAAGGATTTTTGTATGAACATTCTGGGGCTAATCTGTTATGAGTGTCCTACAAAATTGCTCCAGTTCCTTAGACTCTTGAAGAGATTTGCTCCTTATGCTGTTTTTATTTATTTTTTTTCTAGTCTGTTTTACTGTTTTTGACTTTGGAACTGTGCGTGCGTTAAAGTTGAGGTGCTATACAAGAAAGAGAAGGAAAGGGAAGATATTCCTTTTGGCTGGATCCAAATGATTTAGATTATAAATGAAGTAGAGCTATGTTGGTATAAGTGGGTCATATCAAACCAGAGGAAACATAGTCTATTGACTATTAATATGCATGCATATCCTTTGATATGGATGTAAGTGCTTTCCAGAAAAAGGAGACTGAAAACCAACCTCAGGTGATGTGGGAAGAAGATGCTAAAACTGGAAAGTACAGATGCTGAAATAAAAGCAATTGAGAGCTTTTAGAAGTATATGCATTCACTCTGTCCCTATGCGGTGCATAGGACATTCAAAGATAAAAGCAAAATCACTGCCCCAAGGAGCTAACTAGCTTTGTGGTTAGGAAAGGTCAAAACAAAAAATGGCTATAAAAAATGAGATGGAAGATTTTCAAAATGTGATGATTGAGATTACAAGTACGCAACTTTCAAAAGAAGACTGATGAGAATGTTATATTCTTAAAATTGAGGGAATACTAATGATAAATTGCCAATAGAAACATCACAGGCACTCTATCTATCCTCAGAGACTATTTAGATGACTGTGGAAAGCGGTTTTATTTTGAAGTCAAGGGGCTGCCCTGGGTTTCAAGGCTTTTCATAGAACTTTGTTATTCTAGGCATTTAAAAAAGAAAAACTTGAGTCTTGGAGTACAGGGTGAAAAGTACAAGTGAACTAACAAGAAAATGAAATCAAGGAATCAATGATTGGAGGGAGAAGGAGAACAAGCTTAGAAAAGATTTTTTTACATATGTAAAGATTTTAAGGAAAAGGGAGAACCAGAGGCTGTGTGCCTATCGTTCAGCACTTGTGTATAAATTGTATCCTTAGCATCCCTCCCTCTGAAGTAAAAATAATCATGCACATAAATTGACTGGCTCTGTGTCATTCCTTAGTGACCCCATGAGAGAGGGACACCTTCAAAGATAAAGGAGAAAGACTACCAACATCTGGGGCCTAATACTACAAGGGTCAATATAACCTTGACCTTTTAGTACTCGATACACATCATGACATTGAGAAAGGAAAAAGAGGGACAGATGTCTGATTTTTCAGAAGAAAGATATATAAGAGCTATGTTGTGAGAACTCAACCAGAGGAAATTAAGTTTGAGAACTTGTTTAAGTTTGAGGTCAGAGAAAATTGAGGCCCAAGTTTATAAGGCTCCAAACTCTAAGAAACAGAAAAATTAAACTATAATTTGTTTTCTGCACAAGAGAGGAGGTTTTGAGAACATCACAAATTACCTTTAGGAAGATTTAAAGTTTTATGCCTCCCCCTTCACTCTTCAACAATTCTTGAAAAACTCTCACTTTTCAGAGGCAGTAGGCTTATGTATTCTTTGATTTTCACTGGAATACAAACAGCATTGGTAGATAGGGTAAGGACAGACACATCTGGCTTCTTGATCACTACACTATGACGTTAGTGATCTTGCAATGGCTGCTAGGTTTACCCCCCACCTCTTCAAACCCTCTCCTTCATCCTCTTATGATCTTTTCCCCGTCATGAACTTATCTCCTTTCATACTTAACCAGATAGCCAGATGGTCCACATGTGGACAAGCATTCACTCTATGTGAGTGAAAATGCAGAATTAGAAAGTTAACAAACCCACACAATCTTTATAAACAAAGGAGGCCAGAATTCAAGAAAATTGTCCAAATTTTATGATCCAGACAGTTTAGTTCAAGGGCTCAATTTATAAAACCAAGAAAAATTTTACAAATCAGGACAAGTCCAAGTACAGGAAGAAAAAAAGCTGGGGCTGTCATCTGCAGAATTCTAAGAAAACAGTAGGCCACAAAAAACTTTGAATTTTTTTTTAAAGTATCTGGCTTGCCTCTGATTTATGTAAAAAAGGAAGAATAGGAAGGAGGGGGCAGGATCGGTGATCACTTTACCTACGGTGGTTAGGGAAGGGGAGCGTTGGAATCTGACTATTAAGAAAAGGCAGCCAAGGGAAAATCTATAAACTGAGCATTTCCAAAAGAAGACACCGTGTGTGTATCATCTTAAAATTGAGGACAAGCTTGGTATGCTCCAGAAAGTCAGAGTGGCTGGACTATGGTGAACACAATTTAGGACACTAACTTTTAATTTGCAAAATTATGATGTTTGAAGACAAACTTTTTGGTACATAGTATTTCAATAGTTTCTAGTTTTTTCTTACTGAAGAATCTCTGTATAATATAACTAAACTTCCAGCTTACTAGAAAGCACACTACAAAATAACACAATTTAAAATGATGTATTAAAGTTAAAGTTGTTTAAATTCCAGTCAAACTAGTTTGCTATTTCACTTCTGTTTAAGACGCATTTATATTGGAGAAATTACAAAATGTTTACACTAGTAAAATTGGTTGAAATAATCTGAGGAACACAAACTTCATTTCTTTGTGTCCTTCGTCTAGCAAGGATGATTTGAAGAACTTGCCTGACATACTAATAACTTTCCAAATGCACATCTTGGTTATTGTGAATAGTACTGCAAGAAATGTGGGACTGAATAGATCTCTTCAAGATCCTGATTTCAATTCTTTTGGAGAAATACCCAATTAAAATTGCTTAATCATATGGGTGTCTTACTTCCAATTTTTTTTGAAACTTCTATACAGCACCATTTTACATTCCCACCAACAGTTTACAAGGCTTCCAATTTCTCCACAATCTCACCAATAGTTGTTAGTTTTTGGTAACGCTAAACAGGTTATTACTACCATCTGTGCTATAGTTTTCCCACTACGTAGTCTGATCTACACAAAATAACGCTTTACACTTGGAGGATTTTATTTCTTTCTCAAGCCAAAGCATTATTTATCGTTAATATTTTCAGGGCACTTAAATTTGTCCTTCATATGAGAGACAATTAATATCAGATCCTGATATTTGACCATAGGTTCTGTGTATGTGATGATATGATGCACAAATCAGCTAATTCATGGACAAAAAAACAGTGTGAATCCTAAAGTGTTAAAGAACCCAGTGCCCAGAAGCCAACAGTTTATAGTTTAAATGAAATCAAGTTTGCATGTCAATGACATCTGGTAAATTACTCATTGGTTTATCTGTTCAGTAAGAAAGGTCATGAGAACGGCATGTGCCATAAAACCAAGTCTATCTGACTAAGTAAGGACTTCACATACTCTTTTGCAGTTTATGCATTCTTCACTGGTGTAAATTACCAAATGGTGGGCGGGGGGTGGGGGTGGGGGGGTACTTAAGTAATATTCTTTAACTTTAATTCAAGTCAAAAATGAAAACTTACTATATAAGGACCAAAAAGCATGACATATTTCTAGCAATGCAGAGGTATTTAGCTCAAAAAACAACCATAGCAAAAAATAACGATGCCCTGCACCAACCCATAAGGCAGATGAGAAATCTGGGCCAGGAGCAGCCTTTCCTTTTCCAGAACCAAGACAAAGAACGTAGGGTGAAGGTCATTTTAAAGTGTCAACCTGTCTAAGCTAAAGCCTACCTGAAGAGCTGGTAAAACTTTGTTTCTGGGAATGTCTATGAGGGTGTCTCCAGAAGAGAGTAGCATTTGAATAGTAGACTGAGTAAAGATCACTCTTAACAACTGGACATCATCCAGTCCGTTGAGGGCTTTAAATAGAAGAAAAAGGCAGAGGAATGGTAAATTAGTTATGTTCTATCTTCCCTGCCTTTGAACACAAGTCCTCTGGCTCTCAGGCTTTTGGACGTGCGCTGAAATTGCAGTGACTTTCCTGGTTCTCCACCTTGGCGAAGGCAGATCTTGGGCCTTGTTGGCCTTCTTAATCACGTGAAGCAATTCCTGTAATAAATCTCTTACTAGTTCTCTTTGGAAAATATAAACTGATACACGTAGTAAACTAGATTTATTATTTTTCTTGCTTTTGTGTTAACCATTTATAGCTAGAGACAAAGCAATATTTTAACATACTCACTGCCTGTCTATGCCATTTTAAAGCTTGTCAATGAGCTTTATTTTATATTTGAGAAGCTCACCACAGTGAGTAGCCTGCTTTTTGTGTGTGTCAACAGTGGCTGTGAGGGGCACCTTTGGTAGGCACATGCCCCCACTGGTCTCATTTTACGCTGAGGACACCAGGACACTCAAAGCCTCTATGTTTCTTGCATTCTCACATTCATAAATAAATACATGTAATTTTGTAATCAGTGTGGCTGTGCTTGGTGGTGCACAGGGTTTTGTCTGTGTGTGTGTGTGGTTGTGTTTAACACCCCTAAAGTGAAAGCTGGACAGTCAATCCAGCCGTCTTGTGCAATTTGCTTCTGCAGATCAAAAAAATATATTTTAAGTCAATTTAAGAGAAATTAACATTATTGTTTAGAGTAAAACAGAACTTTCACCATTTTCAACAGCATTGCTTTTTCTATGACTCTCTGTATGAGGCAATCCAATCATCATCAACAAAATGTCTCCAATGAGGAAACCAGATCAAAGAGGTCACATAACTGCTCCTAAATCATGTAACTGAGACAGAGCACTGGAGCAAAGATCAGAAAACCTGGCGCTAAGCATTTCCGTATCTTCCACCCAAGAATCTTGTGTTTTGGAAGCAACAACATTTGACTTCATATGAGTCACACCACCAAAGTGCCTCAAACCTGGAAGAAGATAAGGACTAGCAAAATTTAAATAAATCATATCCCAGAAAAAAATATAACCACAATTTTGTCAAACTATCAAATAGTTGGCAGCTCTTTGTTTCCTTTTATTATTTTCTTGCTGGAGTTCACTTTCAGGTTAAGAATAAAGATTCTGAAGAGGTTATACTCCTAAAACTATGTTCCTACTCAGAACTACTGCCAATAGAATTATTCAACTAGTGCCAGTCAAATACAAGTCTAGTTGGGGATAGAGGATATCCAAATGTGTGGACTGTGCCAGTTGGTTTCAGTAAACTGGGGCTATGGGTCTGAAGTCAATTCAAGTTCAGGTCCACCAGAAGACAACCTCCTTTAGAACTATGCTTCCTATTCTACTCCCAAGGCCTAATGAGATTCCTGGAATAATAATTTTGAATGAATATTCTGCTGGAGCTTGCCAAGCCTGGGTTACATTTCTAGGGGAGATAGTTCCCTATTTTTCATATCACTTCATTCTGACATCAAAATTTATCAAGAAGATGAGTCCATTTTAGGATCCATATCCAACTAGCCTGGGTGTATGAGTTACCTAATTCTGTAAGAATGCTGCATAACAACCAACCAGAAAACTTAGAGGCCTGTCACAATTTATTTTTGTTCCTGTGTCTATAGGGTATCTGGGTGGTACTAGGAATCTAAACAAGATTCAACAAAATTTATTCATTTAAACATTGCTAACTTCAGGTCAACTAGATAGCTTCTCTGATCTCAGAGAAATATTCTGGAATATCTAACCAGGTCTCATCCTCCAGAAGGTTAGTCTGAGGATATTTTTTTGGCAGGGACAGAAGAGAGAAAGAGTAACAATGAGTGAAAGAGAAGGTGGAGGTGGGAAGATACCTTGAGTCTCAGCCTCAAAAACTGGCACATCATCACCTCTGCCATATTCAGTTGGCTAAAGCAAATTATAAATTTAGGTCAGATTAAGGAGTGTAGAAATAGATTCCACTTCATGATTGGAAAGGCTGCAAAATCACATTACAAAGAATATGAACAGAAGGGAATGGGGGTGGAGTGGGGAACTGGGGCCATTTGGCAATCAACACAGTACACCTAGGAACCTGAAGCCCAACACTTAATGCATGTTCTTTCTGAGAGTGGGTCACAGCTCAGAGGGCTGAGATTACTGATATACTTTCTGATTTCCTCTCCATCTTCCATGGTGCCCGTCATGTTCTCCTATCCTTGGCCTTTCTCTCCAACTATGTTCATAGAAAGACATTTCCTGTATAGAAGGACAAAATTAACACCCCTCAAAACAGAAAGACACAGGCATTGTCCTACCAGAATAGATGTCCAAGAGCCCAGACAGGCACTAATGGGTGACCATCAGCCCTCAAGTTCTCATGAGAGAAACTTCTCAGAACTGTCTTTTCTAGACACAAGCTTTCCATGGCTCTGAGGTATCTGGGGCATAGTTTCTTAGGAATCTCATGGATATACTCGAAATTCAGTATAATATTTTCTATGTGTGTTATGTCTCTTTTTCTAAAGAAAAAAAGCTATAATTTCTACCAGATTCTTAAAAAATCTCCATGACTCAGAAGAGTTAAGAACCACTACTTGGGTTTAACTGGTCAATAAATCAGTACAGTAAAATGGTGGCGAACAGAAGTCTTCACTCTCCAAAAGAGCACTTTCAAATTCCCTAACAGGTTATATAATTGATGTCGCTGAGCGGCATTTTGAAAACTAAGGGGAGCAGTCTCTAGCCATGCAAATTTGTCAGATTGGATGTCATACTGCTAGAGGGCTGTTTTTCCAGAGTGTCACTGGTGTGAGGGAGATCTGCCAGCCTTAAAAACATCCCCGGCCTGACACACAATGGCTCAAAGTTCACAGTAATTTGATGATATACAAATACAATTTTGTCCACTTCTCCAGAGCTTCACTCCTCTCTGAGAATTACTTTATCCAATTGGTCCCTACATAGTTTGTGTTCAGAAACGGTGACCTGGGCAGAGGGGCACTGAGAACCATCCCAGAGAGAGGACCTGAAAAGTACCTGAATCTACTAACCAGGTAACCACTGTCCTTTCTGTTCCCCATGGAGAACCTCAATAATGACTAAGATCGTGGTCACCAAAATCAGGTATGGCCACTGTCGTTCCTGTCTTTTACTAATCACGTCATGACAAAGGAAAGGCTAGGGACTCTATAAAGAACTTCATTTACCTGCAGTCAAAAACAGAAACTTTCCTCTGGAAACCTGGAGCAGACAGGCCCATATGGGTTGGAACCAAGTCACACACACTGCTGCCTGCTCCTGCTTTTGGAATGCAGACGAAGTATAGGGTGAGGGGGAAGAGCATTTCGAGCCTTTCGCGTGGTGAGAAACCTCCGGAGGAGGGTGAGAAGTACCTTGAAAATCAGTCTCAGAACTTACACAGCTTAAGTAGCTTTTACAAACTGTCACTGGTCACCAACCTGTGTCTAATTTATTTTTAATTTTTCTCTCAAGACTCAGAGAGAAGTCACTTTTAGCTTATCCTTAACTTTTTCTCAGTGATCTCATTCTGAAGGCAATCGCTGGCTCTACCTTTTCTGGAGAAAAACCCTGGAAGGTGGCTCTTCTATTTCATTAAGAGGTATCAGAAAGCCATGGTCATAGCTATCTCCCAAGGAGAGTCACATCAATGTCTGGCTCACATCCACAGCCACTGTCCTTGTTATTAATCCCTTTGACTAATCCTAATGTTTTCCTCCCTCCAAGGAAAATGTCTTTTCCTTCTATCAAATATTTTATAATATCTAATTCATTTCAATAGTAGTAGACCTGTAAGTCAGATAGAATTTTCTTTTTAATGTTTAAAAGGGGCAGATTAATTTTTTCATATCACAGAGAAATAGAAATCAAACAAAAAATAACAAAACAAATAAAATCATCTAGCAAAAGTGGACCAAGAGTGCAATTTTACTTTAAACTGAGTCTTCACTGCTTTTGTCGTAAGGCAGCTCCCATTTTTTCAACAAGCCCCTTTAAACAAATCTCTTGTATTTATCTGTTAGAGGGTAAAATAGCAGGAGACAGTGTTGTGAAAATGCTTGGTCCCCAAAAGGAAGGACAAAAATGTGAAAACAGAGAGGCTTGAATACAAAAACAGTGGGTAAAACTGCTTTCACACGATAGCTTTTAAGTTCTCAGACAAAAACAGAGGAAACTAAATCAAAACTCTAGATAGATAAGATGCTTTAATTAGCATGACTAAAATCAAGACTATAAAACACTTTTATAATGCTGAAAGTTAGGTGTATATTTTTAAAAACAAAAACAAATGAAAATCAACAACAAAAAAACAGCAACCTTTCCCTGGGGTGTCTGCCTGAATCCTTGAGGGCTTTTTTCTGTACTTTTTCCTGTGAAGAACACATTGCCTGTAGGCAAGCATTTACATTCCTTTTGGATCTACCAACAACAGCTTGCCTTTTCTACACTTCCGTCCTTGAACATGTTCTTCAAGCCCCAGCATCTTTTTCAAAGTCTGTGTCTTAATTTGTAGCTCAGATGCAGAAGCAGGACTTACCCTTGAGAAAACATTCAGAGCCATCTCTTAATTTAGGAAATGAATCAGAGCCCAGCAGAGCCATCCCTGATCGACAGTATATAATCCAGTGTTTGGCATAAAACCCACAAGACAAACTCATAAAAACAATGAGAAATAATAATTCTTTTAAAAGCTCATAAAAGTAAAAAAGAAAAGACTTAAAAGCTTTTAAAAATTATGTTTACAGACATCAATGGATTCAACTACACCACTGTGCACATATTTTGGTATTTATCCAGGTATTTTTCATCATTAAATCAGATTTTTTTTTATGTGGCCTAACATTTGCTGGCACCAACAGTGCACTAATCTCCATGAAGGGCAAGAGAAATCAAGGATGATGACCTCCTACTGCTAATCCACAGGAAAGTTGCAATTTTCACTGTAATACGTTGTCGAAAGTAAATTGCAGATTCATCATCATTGAACCAACAGCTTAAAATGGCAGCTGAAAGAGGAAGGTGAAATTAAGGAGGATGCGTGGATACAGCATCCAATGTAGGCCACAGAAACTTCTGCAGAAGTACAGAGTGGGGCTTGTGACAAAGAACCAGGGATATTTTATGTTTAAACTAAATTACTCTAACGAAGAAGCTCTCAGAAAAGCAAGTGCTATTTCAAGCTTTATTCATAAATATTTAGAATATAATGAGGGGGGTGCAAGAGGCATAAATAGAACTGGAAAAACATAATAAAAAATTAAATGGCAGTTCCATCTATTGTTTAGAGCCCCATCTGCGGAATGGGCTGTTCTCCAAAGGGAGACAGTGACAATTTGGAAACTTACCATGTGGGGAATAGACCTAAAAATGCTGCGAGATATTTTTTCATAAGTATTTAGGCGCTTTCCAGAAAATGGTAGTTTCTTGCAAGTATCTTGTTAAGTTCCCTAAGACTGAGCATACATGTGTTCTCCCCATCACTGAGACTACCAGAATGCATCTATTTGCCTAGAATTATGGCCTCCTTGAATCGTTCTTACCATATATACTTAAATAGTTAAAAATCTCTCCCCTTTTGCAGCTCACATTATTACTTACTTTTCTCTCCTTACCTGTCTTTCCTTCATTCATCGTTTCTCTCGTGGTCAGTCAAGGACGATTTCTTTGGCTGCTTTTCAGGCAATCTGTGTAGAAAAATAAGAGAGTTAGACCCACTTATGTGTAGAAAACAAGTGACATTCAAAGGTCCTGGACAAGATGTTGAAATATATATGTAAAATCCTTTGTATAATCTGAAGTGATCATCTTTTTAAACAGTAAGCTAACTGTTCCAATAATTCATACACGCATTTTATAGTTCAAACTGTAAAGAAGATTAGTCAGGGAATACTGTTTCTGGGAAAACAGTTTTTGCTTTCAGCAGGCTAGAAAGTGCTGTTTATTTTTTCATCAGTGAAAAGAAAAGCTGGAAGGCAGTTTCCCACCCTCAGCACGTCCCAGCTGCAGAGGTCCAGAGCACGTTGCTGGGAGCTTTAGATTAGCAGCGTGGAGAGCATGGCCTGTGGACCCCATCCTTCCGCCTGTCATTCTGAGTACCGAAACGACTTCTGTGAACAGCGACATTTCTAAATGAAGTCTGCGATGAAGGAGACACACTGCTCTCAGAAAAACTGGCATCTGAAATACTAACTTCTCCTGGCAATGAGTTAGTGAGAACTCCCTTTAGTTAAAAAATAATGATAATAAAGAAAGACCTAACAAGTTAGCTTTTCAAGGCAACTGACACTCAAATGTGAGGAGGAGAATAAAAGCTTATAATTTTGGAACCAGCTCTTACAGGAGAGACTAAACACAGACAATTACAAATGATAAATACATACAGGATCCATGTCTTTGTTTAAAGGCAGGCATATTTAAAGCAATGGGAAGACTGGTAAGAGAGAGCCTGTCTGGAAAGGCTTCCAGAAGAATGTCAGCCATGTCAAAGAAGGCTACCTTACGAATCCAATTTAGAACTTGAAGGTATCTTAAATCTACTTAGTGCACATTTCCATGTTTTAGATATGGAACTAGAGAGATGTGGTACATGAAACAAGAACGCTAAATTCATACATGGAAAAATCACACTGAAAGTTGGCTCTCTGGAGGATTCATTCAAAGTTCATGCCATCTAATAAATACCCCATAACCCCTTATAGAGAGAGGGCTTAACACTGGATGGTGGCTCTGACTTCAGGGGGGCACGCTAAGGTGAATCCATAACAAAGCATCTGCTCTCACAGGAGGAGAGATGCCAGGTGAAGGACTTTCTAACATACCATGGAAAGTGGTCGGGGCCACGAAGGAAGAACAGAATGTGTGCTACTACAGTAAACAAAGTTTTTGAGAACTGGCGAGCACTGAACTCTATACATTTATAACCGTGGCCCACCGTCTGATAGTGTGGCATTGTTGCTGATGTTAAAACCTAAAAAGTTAGTGTTCTACGGTTCTATGAAGACTACTTTTGATGACAAACTATTGGGCCTCACTGTTTCCTGTGTCTTTCCAAATGTATTTGTTTCTCTTTTACCTTATTTATCAACCTTACAATATGTTAATTTTCTAATTATAGCTTCATTGGTAGAATGATTTTTATATTTCTTGACATTGCTCTGATATAGTTCCATGGAGAAGTGATTCTTTTAATTATGAAACTCTTAAAATGAGGAACTGTGATGTTGTGATTTGTAATGAGAAATACATGTTTGGTGTAAATCCACTGTTCCAGACAGAGCTCCTAAAATCCTTAGAATTCCCTAACTGAGTAATGACGAAGGTGTCCTTTATTGTGTTAGTGAAGTGACTTTTGGCTTGTAGAAGCATCTCTGATCTCTGCCTTTAGTTTTACATGACATTCTGTCTGTATGTATATCTGGGTCTATGTTTTCCTTTTTTATAATGACCCTTTTGCTCCAATATGACCTCATTCTAACTTTACTAATTACATATGCAAAGATCCTGCCTATTTCCAAATAAGATCACATTCTGAGGTACTGAGTGTTAGGATTCAACAAATTTGGGGAGAGTAGACATGATTCAACCCATAACACTTCCCAGTGGAGCAGGAAGAAAAGTGTGAAAACTAATACCTTAAAAATAAGAGCTTTTCAAGATGATTTTAGCTAAAATTTCAGTCAGTGATCATGCTTGCCATGTAGAAGCTTAAATAATGAAATATACTCATTTACCTAAAGACATTTGGGTTTCAATATTAATCATATGCTATTGATTGGAAAGTTAAATGATTCCTAAAATATATTTGTTTATTTTTGGATGAAGACATATTATTTTCTAAAACATTTCATCTCTGTTCAACCTTATTCTTATTCTCTTTTTCTATTTATAAAATTAGTAACTATTTACCTAATTATAATAGAGAGTTTTTGATGGCAGGGATATTCAGGACGTGTTCAGTGCACAAAGTCAAGCCTTGATTGGTCATGGCTTTATTAAGTAAATAAGGACCAAAAATTTGTTCTTTGTAACATGTATTTTTTACCAAGTTTTGCTTATTAAATTAAAAAGCAATGGTCTACATAGTTCAATATTTTCTTGATTTTCCTATGTATATAATTATATTTACTTCTAAGAAGAGTTGTCTCCTACCTTTAAAAATGCTCCATTTCTGTCACAACATTTAAAAATGCCAGCCTGAACCCAACTACCTGGGCTTGTTTCTAAATTCACCCCTTTCTAGCTGTGTAAATTTGAGAAATTCACATAATCCCATCCTGTTCCAGCTTTCTCATCTACAAGATGAGGAAAATAATGGTACCTACCTCCTGGATATAGGAGTTATTACATGCAAAGCTCTTAGAAACAGGTTTAGTACATGGTGAGCACTAATATAAAATAGATCATTATTGAATTGGCTTCTATCCTTAAAACAATGTTGACCGTAGGTTGTAGTAGCAGAATCCTTGTCTTGTTTCTGATTATAATTAATTTTAGTGACTTATAAAATTTCACTATTAAGATTACATTGTCATCTTTTTTATAGATATCTGGCAAATTGCAAAAATATCTATTAAATAGTTCCTACCCCGATGGGATTTTGAAGCTCTTTCCATCAGGATGTGAAGGGAATATCCTCACCTGTTAAATCAGAACCAGCCTTGTGACTTGAACAACTCTGGGGTCCTTACTGGGCTGAAAAATAAGTGGGCATATGGAGGGGGAACAAGGCTACCAGACTGGGGCCATCATAGACCAATTCACCTGAAAGCTGACCACAGACGCACGAGTCTCCCTGATCTCACTCAACAGCTGGGCCCTAACCAGTTTGTCATGGAGAACTATGAAATAGGGTCAGTCTGGCTTTCCCACACCTGTCACATGCCTCTCTCGGCGAACCTTACTGCTGGGGACCCACACCAAGCCCATGGCTTTCCCCACTCATTGACCGAAGCTTGTCTGGACAGTC
>VMDR010024180.1:0-15161 GCA_007922815.1 Macrotus californicus | reverse complement strand
TATATACATACATACACACACACACACACACACACAACCTACTTTAGGTGATGAATATTAACTGTATATTAACTGTACTTATTGTGGTAATCATTTCACAATATCTACATATATCAAATCATTAAGTTGTATATCTTAAAGTATACAACATTATATATCAATTATATCTCAATAAAACAGGAATAACTAAATGAACTGGTGGCCTTCATCTGTTAACAGGACTACCTATCCACATCTAAACATATTTTCTGCTTGCAATTGGCCTGAGCCTAGTAACAACTTGGAATATATATGCATATATTTGTAAATTATAAATCCCTGCCTCATTCTGGCTTTTTGAATCTGTGCTTCAGGATGGAAACTGTCCTTGGGAGAGTATCATTAAAAAGACAAGGCCTCCTACTGTCTGTCCTGGCTTTAGTCCAATAAATTGAGACAGCCCCTACCCTACCCCATGCCCTTCACTTTGGCTGCCATATCAAAGCAAGCTACAGACAGTTAAGTTTGTTTTAGATCATTTCCCTGCCTTTGACTTTTGTAAATGTAACTCCCACTAATGCAATACCCTATTATGCAATTCCCATGTGAACACTGAATAAAAGAATGAACCTAAATCTAGTCATGAACTCAAATCTGTCATGTCAATAGCCAGGCTAAGATGTCCATCTTTCAGTGGATTTCCATAACCTTTAAAATAATAACCAAATCTTAACTTGGCCCACAAAGCCCTATTAAGTCTGGCCCTGGCTATTTGTTCAGTCTCATCATATACCATCTGCTAACTTCTGTGTTCCAGCTTACCATCAGTCAAGATCCACCCAAAAATCTCAGTGGCTAAACACAGCACACATCTATTTCTTATTCCCTCTACATGTTAAATATAAACTGACACTGGAATTCTGCTCACTGTGATCACTCAAGGACTAAAACTCAAGGGCGGTCCCTCTTAACACGGGCTTGGGGTGGGGCAGCACCAGTCATGCACTAGCTGGTACAGTTACCCCTAGAAGTGACATACGTCACTTCAACTCACATTTCATTGGCCAAAGCAAGTCACGTGGCCATACCAAACTACAAAGTTGTTAAGGAAGTGTAATCCTACCATGTGCCAGGATTGTGATAAAACTAACGATTGTCACAGGAACCAAAAGAACTCATAACAGTTATTCCATTACAGAACTAAAGTTATCATGACCTTGATGTCTCTGTGCACCAGCAGAGCTGAGACTATTGCAGGGTGGAAGAGACCAGGGAGAGAAAGAACTGTCAGAAACCCAAATAGAACTAACTCTTAACAGAAAGAAGTACAATGGTCGCTAATGCCCACACCCTACTCTGGACCCCATATATGTTTATGACCAACTAATGCCAAGTTGTTTCCTTTCTAATAATAAATTGCATGTGCACACACATAACAGAGCAGTTAAGAATATTATAGTGCACTTATGATTATTCAAAAACAGTATTTAGGGAGAGAAATGACAATGGTCTTTTTAGTAGAAATCTGAAGCAGATTTAAAATGATGTATGAAGATGTGTGAAAAATACTGAAGGTCAAGAAACCCACAGATAAAAAATTTTAGAAGAGAAAGTAGAACTCACTAAGAAGCCTACTTCCTTCAATGATAATAAGGCAAGATCATTTACCTATATTTAATATGTCTTCCCCTCCATTTTCTTTCCACGTTACTACTCAGGTAGCCAGATCCTTTGGATTTTTTGTTTGAAGATTTTGTTGTGTAGAAAGCAGAAGACTAACTTCACTGAGGATATCATCCCAGTGTCTTGGAGGACAGGGAGAAAAAGACCCACATATTAAGAACAGAGTTAAGGGAAGTATATGGATAACAGAGGCATACCTGTCCCAAGAATAGCCCTGCCCTGTAGCTGTTACCTGAGAAGGTAGCTAACCCCAAGTGATTGCTTTGTAGTCACACAGGGAAACAGAGCCCTAGTTAAAAGTAATGGTTTCCATGTTCCCATGTTTGAAACAAAAGCAGTACAATTGCTGGACTTGGAAGGATCAGGGATGATAAGCATCAGAGAGGTAATCAGTAGGACAGGATAAGCCTCCTTGGTATTTTGGTGCAACCTAAAATGCCTTGGAATTTGGTACAATGTGGTGGAGTAGAGGACAGATGACACAAAAGATTAAATGTGCTGCCAATCCCAACAGGATGGGAGCTCAAAGACAGATTTGAGTTGATTTAAGGGGGGGGGAAATGTGTCAATTCTTATATACTAGAGTTTATAGTTAAAAGCATATGCTCATAAGGAAAAGGAAAGAGTATGGGCTTCGACCACATCTGTGAAGACCGTTAGTAAAGGAGAGCTCATTCTATGCCTCACCATACATTTTTGTCTGACTTGAGGCAGAAGGACAAACTAGAGGTCAACAGGAAGATCCTGCAGATATGATGGTATGAGCTCTGATCTTGCAGTGTTATTGCAGTACTCATGGGTGAAGGTCATCTACTCCAAAAGCTTCCAGGGGCTATATTGGGAACCAGAGATTACCATTTCTAAGAGAAGGAAGACAAGAAACCCAACAAGCATTTGAGAAATAAAAGATGCCCCGGGTTGAGTTGTGGAATTGGTATGTCACCTGCCAGATTCTATGTAGAAGTTTAACATTTATGCTGCCTTTTTCCTAAAGATTTTATTTTGCCTGTGGGATGGCCATCTCTGAAACTTTTAGTAAGTACTAAATGCTGAGTATTAGTCCTAAAAGTCAGAGCTCAGTGTTGTCCGTATATCCTTCCTGTGGTCACAATCTCTTCTTCTAGGTCCAGTTCCAGTGAAATAATGTGACAAAATTACAACGACTTTGAGTTTGTTGGAGATTTGCAGATGTGAATCAAATGGTACAAGGGAAAAGCACTTAAAATTTAGGGACAAGGACATGGCTGTTGTGTAAGTTGTCAATCTGTGAAGCTTTTCATTACAAGTTTTGGAGTGCTTTCATCACTAATTAATACATAATAATATGCCAGACAAGCAAAATTAATACTGAGAAAACTAACAGATACACATACCAAAGGCTATTTAACACTGACTTTATCTTATCTGAGTGCCACTGTTTCAGTGTTTTGTGAAATGAAAACTGACACTTGGTGTATTAGATCAATTATGAAGCAGAATATAGTGTGCAAAACAATTGCAGTCAAGCCCTCACAGTCAGGCCTCACCTCCCTTTTCTGAATTTCTTCTTTCCAAAACAAATCGTTTCCTCCAGCAGTCTTCTCTGAGCACTTTACAAATCCTCACTGCCTCCCCCATACCTTGCTCATGTAATTTCTCCTGAAATTGTCCCTCTTCTCTTTTAATTGCTTTGGGGACCGAAGCCAACACCTGGTCAGCCTCGAAGGCCCTGCAGGCCCTAGCACAGCATCTGTGTATAACGCTTACTCGGTAGAACTGAATTTTGATTACTGATTTCAGTCTTTATTATCGTGACCCTCATATCCCAGGGCAAAGAAGGGTTTCCCAACCTATACTGCTACCATCCCTTAATCTGACAAGAAAAACCAGCTCTTCAGAAGGAGAAAATAAAAGGAGTAAAAGCCAGTGGGCAGTGTGAAACAATAAAAAACTGGACCATAAAATTCCATGGAAGAACAATTTCCTTACCCTCCTTAACTGAGTGTGTTGGTCAAATGTACAGATGAAGACACATTCCTATTTAGTTAATAGTGCATGGTAGACCTCGTCAGAATTCGTCTTTATTCTTTTGAGGGCTTTGTAGAGCTGGGGGGTTTTTTAGCTTTCAGAAAGTTTGGGCTGCTTTCTGTGGAGATTGCCTCCTCTTTTGGATTTCCCAGATCTCCAAGGCATTCTAGAAAAGTGAATTAATTCTCCTTAGAGTGAAAGGACTTGGATAATTAGGTGAACCATTCAATTTATTTGGAGGCATTCCTTAAATGTGTGAAATCATCTCAATAAAGCCCATGTTCATGAAAAGATTTATAGGGGCATTAAGCTCTGATGTTAGTAATGGCTAGTATAATCGAAGTGTTTCCTATATAGTCTCCACAGTCTCAGCACTTCTAAAAGATGTGAATGCTTTATGCTTAAATAGTGATGATTGATAATGTTTTTTAAATGCCTGCTCTGCCTAACCCCCTGTGATATAGGTACTTACCACAAATTAATCAATAACCATTAATAAGAACAGATATTAATATCCCCTTTTCACAGATGAAAACACTGAAGCACAAAGAGCTTAAATAGCTGAAGCCACACATGCAAGTAGCAGAACTGAAACTGGACCCATAAGAAATCCTGTACCCCCCATTCTTTACTATATCATATTATCTCCCAAGTAAACTAAATGTCCTACTAAATTAGTTGTTACCTACGACGGTTTCGAAACTGAAAAACATTGGCCAATTTACTATTTAAAAATCCTCATCAATAGGATTTTAAGTGAAAGTGAGAAAACACATGGGCAGTTTAGGCAAGTTTTTCTTCAACTGGAAGATTTGAGAACGAAGGGCCATCACTCTGGCAGGTCCCACTGCAACAGCGAGGTAAGGAGGGGCTCAGGCCAGGCTGCCACCACCGAAAATACCCAGCTGAGGCAGAATGAGCACTTCTGTGAGGAAGAAGTCTGTAGCCCTCAAAAATCTCACGATCAGCTACTCAAGTGTGTACAAATAGCTGCTTGCCTGGCATCAAGCTGAAAAGGCTTTGTTCTGCTTTCCAGCTCTATGCTGATTTGGGCCAAGGCTACATAGAAAGAAAGCAAAATGGAGAGCTGATGATTATCCTGCTATTCTGTGCAGGGTAAACATCCAACTATTCAACATTTTTAGCAATGATTGGAAAACATAAACAATACTCTTACCACATTTTCAGATGCCCCAAACTGAATGAGAGAGCTAATATAATTAAGACAATACACTGAGATATAAAATTATCTTAACAAACCAGAACACTAGGGAAAATAGTACAATTTAACAGGGATAACTAGAAAGTCATATATTTGAGTTCAAAACTTACAAAAATTGAATGGAGCGTGAGGGAGAATTGAACTTTCTGTGTGACAAAGCATCGCTCGGGAGGCAGGTTGCAGTCCATAATCAGCCAGAGTGTGCTAACAGACCTCAGCGATATTGTTACCTAGGTCGAATAGCCTAAGGTCTGTTTTGAGGGAGGTGATGGTGATGGAAAATTGTGTTCAGTTTAGATGCCACTATTTAAGATCAAGCCCATCTAGAGGACAGCGACCAGTACAATGAGAGCTTTGAAAACCTGCGCACGTAAAGAACAGGTATAGAGGAATAGGGGAAATTTAGCCTGAAGAGGAACGCACTACAAGTGAATTTGCTCCAACTCTTCATGGTAAAACAAAGAGCACATGGCCTGGGGACCACAGAACTCTGACAGGCAATCACTTAACCTGTCAAACTCCCAGTATCCTCAGCCCAAATGGTTTGTTTATTCCTAAATTATTCAGGCTTAACATGTTGGACACTAAAAACATACACTTAAAAAGCCAGCATTTGACTTCAGCAGGCTCTCTTGTGCCCAAGATTGACAAGTTTCAGTCCATTAACATACAGAGTAATGATATGCTGGGAGTTCAGAGGACAGGCAACTCACCTTAAAACAAGACTTTTTTTTCCATCCAAAATCAGGACTGTATTTATCTTCATCAACTGACATGAGAATAGAATGTTTAAAATAATGGGACTCCACAGGGGGAACATGGGGTTGAAATACAGAACTGAACAAAGTAGGTGGCTGATTGGACAAGGCACAGAAGCCTGGTGGACATGGGTGTGGACATCACAAACCAAAAAGGACTTTGAAACACATTTTGACCAGGCCCTCTTGATACGATTGTTTTACATGGTCTATTGGTTTGCTAGGGCTACTGTAACACAGCACCCAAAACTGGGAGCTTGAACAATAGAAACTGATTGTCTCCCAGTTCCAGGAGTTAGAAGTCTGAGATCAGCTGTCCATGGGGTTGGTTCACTCTGAGGGCTGTGAGAGAGCATCTGTTCCGTGCCTCTCCCTCACTTCTGGGGGTTACTGAAAACCTTGGTGTTCCTTGGCTCGTAGATACATCACCTCGATCTCCATCTTCATCTTCACATGGTCTTCACCTGCACACGGTGTTCTCCCTGGGTCTCTTCACAGAGTCTTTCTTCTTCATATGCATGTCTCTGTGGCCACATTTCCCCTTTTCATAAGGACACGGCCAGACTGGATTAGGGTCTACCCTCTTACCTCATCTCACCTCGGTCATCTGCAAAGACTATTTCCAAATAAAGTCACACTCACAGGTCCAAGGGGTTAGGACTTCAAAACTTTTTGTGGGAGGTACAGAGGGAAGGAGACACAGTTCAACCCATAAGATGACTAACTTGAAATATAGGTGTGTCAAAATACATTTTTTCTTTGTGTAAACATCTGCACAGCAGTGTGACAGAAGTTAAACTCCCACATCAGCAGAAGTCTCTGAGCCTGCCTCCTGACCCTCACCCTCGCTCCATCCTGGACCTTCCTTCATCTCTGACTCTACTCCAGTCCCATTCTCCTCTTCACCCCATCCCTGTATCAGGCCCCCTCCTTCCCCGCCCCCAGAAGGGAGGGTCAACAGTGCTGTAAAGGTCAGTAATATAGTAAGAACAAATGTTTTACTAATTCTTTGGGATTTTTTCAAGTTGAAAATGTAATGGTTCACTTTTTTACCCTCCATCAAAGTAAAATTCAAATCAAATGATGGTGCATCAAAATGTTCCTACAATCAAAATGTCCTCAGGGTAAAAATTACTGAAATAGCCAAGTTAAAAATATATCACATAACAGATTATGTTGCGCAGGAGAGTCTCACATGGCCTCTGTAAAGGCCATACTAAAGCTGAATGTAAAAGGACTAATAGGAAGTGCATCAGGCAAGAAGAGGAACACTCTTGGTTGAAGGAAAAGCAAACACAAAGGTCCAAGGCTGAGAAAGTAGGAAGCATCAGAGACTCTCAAGCAACGTGGCACGGTCAGGGCACAGGGAGTGAAGCAGGCAGGCAGGGGCTAACTCCCAAAGGGCTAGGCCACCATTGATTGTCAGCTAATTTTATTATTATTTCATTTGTTGTTGCACTAGAGAGCAAGCAGAGGATTTGAAGCAAGGCATGCCATGCTCATATGAGCAGTTTTGAAAGATCACTTTGGCAATCATGAGAAGGATGGACTAAAAGACCGGAGATGGGAAGACCAGAGGGAAGTCTTCATAATCATACAAGGAAACAATGATGAAAGCTCACACTAAGATGGCAAGCATGGTGAGGATGGGCTATTTGTGGAAACATTCAGCAGGCAAAGTCAACAGGATCTTAGTGAAGGAAATTAAGTGAGTGGTTTCCAACCCTAGCTGCCCAGTGGAGGCACCTCAGGAGTTTTTCTAAATGCAATTCCTCTGGCCCTGTCTCAGACTTGGTGAACCAGAATTTCTGCTGTTTAAACCTTGAGAATTTGCCGATGCCCCTGGCCAGACTCTGCAACTAAACATTTAAGGGCCGAGACTCTGAAGAGAGAGAAAGCACTGTTTACTCAGGACCAGGTTTTAGTACCCCACAAGGAAAAAACAATGTCACAGCAAAACTGTTGAAAGACAGAACTGTTACCTGGAAAACTTATCACTGAATATATTGAAGCAGAGGCTAGTAAACTAGTTAGAGAGAGTTTATGGAAGGTTTTCTCACTTGTCAGAAGAATGAGAATACATTTGAGGCACTCCAGGACCAGAAAGCTCTCATGTGCAGCGAGCAGGAACAAAAGCAGCCAGAGCAGCAGCCAGACATTCAAAGGAATCTATGTACCCAGGCCCCTGTGGGCAACCCTCTGTTCCAGCTGTGGATTCAGACACCGTCTTGCTCTGACCTGGTTTGGATTCCAGGTTCTGGCCTTTGGAGTTGTCTCTGTTTCCATGACAACGCAGTCCTGTTTGAGCCATGCTTGCTATCTGGTGGCTACATCTAGATTCAGCATTGGTGCCCCACCCCAAGGTTCCAATTTGCCATATCTCTGAGGCCCAGTTTCAGTCTGGCTCACCCCACACCTGGTTTTGAGCTCCACTCAGCCTTTCCTGGTTTCCAGCCTCCTCATGCCCACATTCAGACCCCTGCTTCTCCTCGGGGTACAGACCACCCCCTCCCAGCCAGTTCCAACATGGGTCTGCTGCACACATTTTCTGTGTGGCATGATGGAGATCCACTCACTTCCCAATGGGTCTAGGAAGAAAAAAGTATAGCCATTAAAAGAACAGGCTTTGAATTCAGGCCTGAATTCAAATCCAGACCATGTGACAGTAAGCAAACTGCCTAATCTCTCCAAGCCTCAGGTTCCAAACTTATTTGAAGATGATAAATACGTCTAACCTACCCCATAAGTTACACAGGTATAAGCAGCACAGCTGGCTTCACCAACTCAAGATTAGCCCATGACTAAGTCTCCTGTCATTTACTAATAACTAGAGCATCCAGTTGCTCTAAGTAACAGCAAGTTCAATATCTCCCTCTTCAGGTACAATCTATCTTTAATGCCACATAGTCCAAGAGTCCAAGGACTTATTCAGTCCAAAGAGGTCAAATCTAGATTAGTCAGAGAGAGAGCTGAACTGCTTAGTCAGTCCACGGTGCCAGTTTCCACCTCCAAATGTGACTCAAAGGCAACTCTTGTGCTTGCTGATGGATGTTGTTCACTGTCTCAGTAATGGCCTTGCTGGCTCCAATTTCTGCTCAGGACAAATGATGTCTTACTCTTAGGCTTCCAGGTTACTCTGCTACAACTAATCCTTCTCCAGGCTCTTGCACTGGGTGCTAGGCACTGACCCAGCTACCATGTTTCCCCTGAAGCTCCTTTTCAAGGCCTTGGGGCTTATGTTAGTTTCTTAGGTTGTCATAACAAATTACTGCAGACTGAGTTGCTTAAAACAACAGCAATCCATTCCCTCACAGTTCAGGCTAGACGTGTAAAGTCATCATGTCAGCAGGGTTGGATCCTTCTTGAGGCTATGAGGGAGAAACTGGCTCGCGCCTCCCAGCATTTGGTAGTTCCCAACAATCTTTGGCATTCTTTGGCCTACAGCTGAACCACTACACCTCTACCTACATTTTCACATATTCCTTTCATTCTGTATATCCCTGAGTTCTCTTCTTATAAGGACACCAGTCATTGGATTTAAAGACTCACCCATGAGATGAGTATGACTTCATCTTAATTAATTACATCTGCAAAGATCCTATTTCCAAATAAGGTTACATTCTGAGGTTCCAATGGACATGAATTTCGAGGGACACTATCCAACCCACTACAAGTTCTTTTCTTGATAACAAAGCTTGCAGACTCATTTCCCTAATTTCAAGTCTCTGAAAAAAGAGTTCTCAAATCCCTTCCTTCAAAAAAGCTCACTGGGCTCCCTATGTAAATTTTCCTTTTACCCTCTTTCCCAGAGCAAGAGATAGCAAACAGATCTTGTATTTCCAAATGTTTCACTCAATAAGAAAAATCTTCCCAAAGAGTCTTACTAGCCCAACTCTATAATTAAGAACAAACTGCATTAATTTTTATCTCACTTCAGGTGTAAATGTCTGGCATAGACAGTCCTCAATTATGGGTAATTTTTTATTTTCTCTGAAGGTAACAAAAAAATGCCCCAAGAATATGGAGCATCCGAATAAACCTTATTTTTCTGTAGGCAAAATATCTTCTCTCTTTAGTTTCTAGCACAATTTGAGGAGAACTCTCAATGCAGTCTGGCAAGCTCTGTATCTCTCATATAACACCTAAATATATGTTATATGTCATTGGCTCATGGGCCAGACTAACGGTTATGTGTTTCAGAGCTCTCTGATAACCTAAGCATTTCAGGGCTCTTACTAGTGCAAAACTAGGATAGATAGAACACCTTCAGATGGAGAGAAGTGAGATATCAGTACATATCCAGACCTTCGCCTTGTAAAGACTGTATCTTCACATCCACAGGTTCTACAGAACCACGGGCAGCGTCTTGGCTCTTCTGTTGTTACAAAACAGGGTCTACCTAAGACTCCAATCTAAATCTAGACCCATGCCGTAGATCTTCCATTTCCCCTTCATGTCTAGTTTTCACCCTCCAACCCTGATCCCTGCTGCAAAAAACTAACTGGTAGGGGTATGTTTTCAAGTTCTTTTGTCCTCAAGTTTCTGGTTGGGTTTAGGATAACAACTGAAAGTCCCAGCAGGTGTTCAGAAGAAAGACTATGAGACTGGTTGATTTACTCTCCTGGCTCCTTCTCTGTGAGATCTCCTAGGGGTAGCTGTATCCTTGACCCAAGGTCATGACTCCTCTCAAAGAGGCCTCCACAAGAATCTTTCTGCATCTCCAACTCTGTCCACTTTCAGGCCTAAAGATGGTAATTGCCTGTTTTTATGATATTAACACTGAACCATTGTAAATAGTCCCTTTGTAAATAAAACTCTCTCACACTTATTCCTGACTGAACCAAGGTCACAATTTAGATTTAGATGAAATGTATTAAGTTGGTTCTCAGTTATCGTCATCTTAAACATGACATCAAGAATTTTAGAACTGAAAGAGATCATACAAATGAAATCTTTACTTAACAAATGGTAGAACAGAGACACAATGAGGTTCAGTGATGTTTCCAAGGCCATGCTACTCAGTGGAGGACCTGAGCCTCGAATCTAAGTCTCCTAAACCTCAATCCAGTGGCCCTTTTACCCACTCACGTGCAAGCCTGGAAAAAAACATAATTATTTTCCTAGAAAATACCATGTTTCTGTAGTTAACAAACACTCAAATTCAGCACCACCTCCAGCCACATTATGGACTTTATTTTCCATTCTTTCTTCCCTTAACATTTCCTTTGTCCTTTTTCTTTCCAGGGCTCACCCTCTGCCTTAGAGGAGGTCTTAATATTCACTGAGTACTCACTTTGCACCAGACACCATGAAATCATAAGTAACTTGTGCTAAATTATTTGTTGTCTCATTCAACACTCTCAACAACACTGAGGTATTAAACCGATTGTACATATTAGAAAACCGAGGCCTAAAGCACCTGAGTGTCCAAGGTGGCATAACTAACTAGCTTCAAGTCCAGATTGTGTGACTCTGGAATCTGTATTCTCCCCATGATGCCACAGTGCGTCCCGCAGGTAACTGAAGTCCGTAGCTGCCCCATATCCATCAGCCCTTCTCCCTCCCCTATCCTCATCACGACAACGTTCCTCTGGCTTTCACATCAACGTTTAACCATCATAGGTCTGATTCCATAACTAGTTACAGAAAATTAGCTGAATCATCTCCCATGAACTAATTTAGAGAAATCAGTTACCCATCTCTACCTCAAATTTTATACTTTTCCAAGGATTTCTAAAATCAAAACCTAATGTAGTCTCCACAACTATAGGTAAGTCAAATTGTAATTGATGCAATGTATTCACGACATAAATTCTTATTAAAGGAGACAGTACTACTAGCTTTTGCTGAAAAGAATTGTTTAAGTGGGAAGATATGAAAAAAGATCCTTTCTCACACATTCATTTAATTGGAGGTCTACTCATTTGCTCTCAAAGCACTGCTGGACTCTGAGAGAAAGAGCAACTTATTACTTAGAGTCCAGATATGGCAAATGGAAGACTACAAAATAAAGTAATATATATTCACAGTATGAGAGGGGAAAGTGGGGAGGCAGGTTTGTGACCAGCTTTCAAGTCTCAAAAGAGGAAGGAGCTGAATTCATAAAGAAGAATTCCATCCACTGCATTCATTTGTATGACTTATTTTTTTACTTTGAGTAATTATTTTTATGGTTTTCTTGCTTTTGTCTTCTGTAAGCTCCACAAGGGCATGCACTATGCTTTATTTATCTTTGCATCTTCCACAGCCCAGAGACAATGTTGTATGTACAAAAGATGCTCAATAAGTGTTTGCGTTGAATAAGTGCTCTTCCTTTTCAAGTAATAGACCTACTTTAAAGAACCCACTCATAATTTTACCTCCTAAATTGTGCACATACCAGGACCATATTTTTAAAGGCAGGGGTGAAAGAAGACTTCACAATAAAATCAAAGCCATCATGGGAGGATTTTGTCAAAAATAATGAAAAGGTATCAAAGTTCACCAGCTCGTAGGTCCTCTTATAAATTACTTTCTCCTCTTTTGTTCATGGAAGAACCTTGGACCTTTAACTATCATTTTGTTCTATTCTTTCAAATATCTTCCATATAAAAAAATATTTTTGAGGTACAATACTGCCCTTTATGCATTCAGATAACTTTGTATATTAGACACAAAAGGGTTCCTTGAACTCCTATGAGGCTATTGTATATACCCCTTCATTATAAGTAGATTTTCAACACAATAGATATTAACAGCTGTTCTCAGAAGCACTAATGTTTGAGGTGCACTTATTCCCGCTCCTTTACAGGATTTTGTTTTCTTCTTTTGACATTGTGTCAACAAAAATACCTCTAGTCGTTGACAAAGTAGGGAGGAAATTTAGCATTAAAGTTGTTTATAGTTAGTTCTTCAGAAAAAGAAAAGCAAGAAAGAAAGAGGCAAATTTCAAAGCACAAAGGGCTTATGAAGTCATTTTTTAAACAAGTGCATCCTAAATTATTACCTAGATTTTTAGAGATAAAAGTCTGTGATTCAGTTGTTTTGCATTTTTATCTTTTTTTATATATATTTTTACTCTCAGTTTGAATAAAAGTAGGCTGGTCCCTTTTGAGCACCATATTCCCATTAATTGAGTGTTAAGGCAGTCTGTACCATATCTTACTTTGTTGAGTCCATTGTATCAAAATCAAGATTCCTTTGTGGACTTCATAAAGTATAGTAAAACAGGGTACAGCAAGATTAGTGAATCACGCTGAACAAAGCATGGTTCTCATGTGTCTTTCTGGCCCCTTTGAAGTTGGGAATCAGAGCCAGTTTTCCACAAACAGTAGGCTCCACTCGATAATGTTCAAACATTTGTTTCATGTAGGAGTTCCAATTCATAATGGCAATTGAAATTTCAGCCTGGGCAAATAGAAGGACTGGCCACCCACTCCCTCAGAGCTGGTAGGTCACTCTCACCGATTATGATGACACAGCTGGGTTCCAGATGTCATTTCTTCTCTCACTGGTTAGAATCATGGCTCCCAATTTTTTTCCTTGTAAGTCTAAATTGGACAGCAAGCAGACTTTGTCAGCCTTATGTCCTAAAGTTAAACTAAATTACGAGCTAGTATACTTCAAAAATGGTTGAATAAGACCTGGATATTCCTGTCGTTACCACGAAGTAAAAGCAATCTCTTAATATTTAAGCTCAGCATGTGAAACACCTCAGGTTGGCCTCTCCTTGCACTCTCTGACATCAAAAAGGAAGAAAAAGAAGCAGGAGAAGCCAATATGCCAGTGACCAGCTAGAATTATTCTCAGCATGAGAGACAAATAGGCTACGGACCATTGCTGTCATCCTGCCTGCTTGGGGTGGGGGTGGAGGAAGAAGGGCTGGAAGGAGCCCAGGAAACAGACACTCCTCCCAACCTCCACTGTCCGCCCAAAAAGCTTCCCAAACCTGCGCCACCTTTGGAGACACTTGTACAGACTCTAAATAGGACTAATGTTCAGTTCTTGAGCCAGACAACCCCAAACATGTGTTATATGTGATATGATCATATTTTCTAAATCAAAATAGAAACACACTGGTCTGACACATTGTTCTAGCTGCACATGGTCTAACAAGGGCCCGGAATAGAGTATTTCCATCAACTCTAATATACACCGTTTCATCATTTTAACATCGCTGAAATAAGGACGAGACGTACATTCTCTCAATGGCATGTCAATCTAACTGATGGCAGTTTTTTTTTTTACTAGTGGTAGAAAAAGTAATGGTGTGTCTTACAATCAATAGCATCTTAGGTTTGACCAAAGATATTTGACTCCAGATTGCTCCAGAAAGAGCCATCTGTTTTTCTGACATGTTGTATATATATATATTCAAACTTTATCATGTCTTTCATCCCACACTGGACTTCAGGGGAAGAGTGTGGTGGTCAGCTGCGTGTGTCAGTCTGGCTAGGCTTTAGTCCTCAGTGATTCAATCGAACACTAATCTCGGTGTTGCTGGGAAGGTATTTTGTAGAGGTTAACATCTACAATCTGCTGACTTTAAAGACAGGAGATTATCCTCCATAATCTGGGTTGGCCAGTCCAGTAAATTGAAAGATTATGAGGAGCACCGAGTTTTCCCTGAGAAAGAAGAAATTCTGCCACATCAGCTCCTGCCCGAGAGTTTCCAGCCTGGCAGCCCAATGTGCAGGTTTCAGACTTGCCTAACCAGCTCTTACAGTCAAGTAAACCAATTTCCTGCATTAAAATCCTTTATATACGGGCCACCCTTTTGCTTCTCCATTGGACCCCTGACTGACACAGAGGCCTGTGGTACTTTTCTTCTCTCTGTTTGACATGTAACTATTTGAAAAGGTAATCCATTTCTCTGTTTCTTACATCTTTACAAAAGTACACAATGAAAAGATTTCTTCCTCTTCTCCCATCCTCTCAGTTCCTAATCCACCACCGCCTGTCACATGTAACCATTATAATTACTTCCTTGTTATTCTAATTACTTCCTGAGTTATTCTAAACTTGTTGTTATTCTTGAGCAAATAAAGGCAGATATATATTCTCCTCCACCTCCCACCAATTTACAAAAAGAAAGGTGGCATGATGTTCTGCACTCTGTGTTTTTTCTTAACAATATTTCTTAAAGGTTGTTCCATTTCAGTATACAAAGAGTTTCTTCATACTTTTTTCACAGCTGTATTATATTCTATTTAATGTCTATGCCGTGATTTATTTAATCAGTTCTCTTGTTGAATATTCAACTTATTTCAACACTTTTACTATTGTCTACAAAAGAATATATTTTTTAAATTTTGTAAATATATAAATAGATAGATATAGTTATATATAATGGCAAGTATACATAGTCATTGTGATTTTTGAGTGAGGCTATATATAGAAGAATACACAGGTAGAATTACTCAAAAAAGCACAATATATATGCATTTGCAATTTTGAGAAACCTTCTTAAATTGTCCTTAATCTTCCACTATCAAATGAAGTGTTTCCTTGAAAAGCGCTGGTTTTCCCTAGGC
>VMDR010024179.1:0-15165 GCA_007922815.1 Macrotus californicus | reverse complement strand
AATAGTATAGGTAATGTAGAAGCCAAAGAACTCATATATATGACCCATGGACATGAACTAAAGAGGGGGAGTGTGGGGGTAAGGGGTGTGCAGGGAGGGGGGTGGGGGGAGGAGATGGGACAACTGTAATAGTATAATCAATAAAATATATTAAAAAAAAAACAAAAAAAAACCAAGAATCAAACATAAAATATTCTTTGGGATAACCAAGAGTTGATTATATTTGCCTACTTCAAAAGGCTGTTTTGTGAGCTCTTTCTTTAATAACTATAAGGCTTGATTATATGCTAAAAAATATTTATACAGGTGTGCCCAATTCTAGGGCACTTGATATAATGTCAGAAAATTCAAGCTAATTAAAGATAACAGACTTATATTAGAAAATATTAATTACATTACAATATCTCACGTAAATGGTAAAATTCTACTAAACATATGGAAACCCTCTCTGTGCATTTGAATTATAGGTCAGTTCCAAAATTCTATTCATATCCACTTTTTAGGGCACTATATCTGATGTCCAATGCAAGGTAATATTAAGCCATATAAAATTACTGTGAAAATTGGGTTTAGCAGAACTTGATAAAAATGTTTAAAAACATTAACTGATAAAAATCACATGTTTAATTCAATTGTTAAAGAAACAAGAAGCAGTAGCTTTGAAATATATAATTTGTTATCACTTTTGCCACATCATCATCACCATCATTATCATCTAATTTTTTAAGTTTCAGCATAATTTTATGCATACTACCTCATTTTACTCTGGTAAGGCTGTTGTCATCATTGCTCTTAGAACTAAGGCATGGAACAAATACATGGTTTTTCCAAGGTCACACACAGAGCAAGGTGTACCATTCAGACCTCTTACTCCTTGGTTTGCTCTTACATCACTACCTGCAATTTGGAACTAGATTGTCAATGTTACTAAAATAAAATCTGGATTTGGCATGAAAATTTACATTTTACAAATTTCTTTTACCCAGATTATCTAATTGTAGTCTAAGAACAGTGCTATGAGGTAATAACATCAGCACCTGATACTAAAGTGAGTCCTTATCGGTTTTTGTATATTATCATATTGTGGTAGGCAGTCTTAAGATGGGCTTCAATAATCCCTGCCTTAATCTGTAAATAATAGTACAACCTGACCAGAATTTATAAATTTATAACCTTTCCTTTCCTTTTTTCTTTTCTCTTCCTTTCCTTTCAGTCCCTGCCCCCTGCCCCGTTTTGCTTTCTGTCTATTGCACTGACCAGAACATTTAGGTGAGTGTTAGATAATGGTGGTGTTAGAGGCATCCCTGTCTCATCTTTGTAGAGCTTTACCCATCAGTGTGATGCTAGCTACTGCTTCAGAAAGATGTTCTTATTGCAAAAATCTGTTCTGTTCTATTTCTAATTTACTAAGCAAGTTGTTTCTTCTATTTCTAATTGGCTAGTTTTTAAAAAAGTATAGATATATATTAAATTTTGTAAACTTCTGGTAATGTAGGAACATACTGTAGTGCCACTTGGTCTAGAGATGTGTCCTGGGTGTTGTCTCTCCCTAAATACCACTTCTGAGAAATCCTAACTTGGTTATTTTCCTTCAACAGCTAGAAATTCATTTACATGCATCAATAAAAGGAAATGGGGAACAAATGTTTTGAATAGATACCAAAACAGCTAACAAAGGTGATATGAGGGTGATTTGCAAGGGAGGCTGTAACTCATGTCTCAACAATGCATGTCCAAGGGAAAGTGTGGCTACGAGGATACCCAGGAGCTCTCGGTCTAGTAATACAACCCCAAGTGAAGTCACCATGGACAGGAGAAAAGAATGAAAACCCCAGTTTACTATATTTGTGCTGTTGATTTCTGTAGAGTTTTAAACTTGCCAGCTGGTAGATATAAATGGTTAATTTGAATACTTTTTAATATAAAAATAATTGGTGGAGTCTTCATCTCTGAGTATCTTCATGAAAGGAACAATGACCACCTAAAGGAATATTTAGGCATGCATATACCCAGACTCTGAGGACCAAGGTGATGGCTAAACTATTTTTTGAGCTCCTTTCCAGCTCTATCATCACGAATCTCAATTTATACAGAGATCTGTAGCAATCTGTGGGCTTCAACAGCCTATATCAGGTGATGATGACATAATCATTAACTTCTATCAACGATGATGAATCAGGACTTGAAGGAATTTCTCTGCATAGCTCTCAAGTGATGAAATATCAGAGCAGAAGCATTTCTACTTCTAGGCAGCAAAATGGCTAGTTGTGGAGGTGCTAAGCAATTTTAGAAATAAGCAACATACTTTGCTTTAAACATGATACAGAAATTGAGCTGAATTCCACTTAGGTGGCCCACTTCATCTTCAGAATTCTTTGGTCTAAAGGGTTTAAAGTTCTGAAGGGAGGAAAAAGGCAGGCAGCATATTTTCTGAAATTGTTAAGTGGACCTCAAATGCCTCTGCTCACTTATTTGTTGAAGACAAGGTCATGTCATTTAATTCAGCAGGAATACAAGTTCACCAGGAAGAGAAGAAAGGCTAGCTTATAATCTCCTCTTTGTATTTGAAATATATATTTCAAAGGGATTTCAAATATGCTTCCCATGGAAGAGGTGGCACAGGGACCCAGACCCAGGCCTCTGCTTCCTGCCCAATGAACAGGGGTAACTGAGGAAAGCCCAGATTCACAAGTCCACCCTGGGTGTTTAAGGTCATGCATATTATGTCTGCATGTGTAACTATTGGCAAATATATATTCTGGAGCAATGTCAAGTTCAGATCAGGAGCATATACTGCTTGGAGCCAGAGGTAAAGTAAGAATGACAGGAGAATCCTGAATAATTTGAGAAAAACACCCCTACCCCAACCCATTTATCCATCTGTCATTTTCTCCTGGGCTCAGAGTTTTGGTGCAGAAGTCAGGGAAGGACAATAAGGAAGGTTAAAAAGAAGCACCCTAGGATGCTGACACCCTTTGCCTCATCCTTCTAACCCAAGGACAAGCAGGGTTGGGTTGAATACAAGGTCCTCTCCAAAACTGGACACAGATAAAAACATACTAACCATACACATTTGAAAAATGCAAAACCATGTGTGATCCTGTGATAGCAGGAACCACTTCCATTTAGACTCCATTCCCTTTCATTTTCACCACTAAGGGGGGAGAAGGAGAGCAATCTCTCACCTTGCAGTATTTTCTTGAGTCAAAATAGCCTAAGACAAAACTTCCCTTCCTAACTTGCACTTCCAAGCTTCATTTTATAATTTCAGAAAACGAGTCAGCCCCATCACCTCCCCACTACGGGACTGAGCACATCATTATTTTGTGAGGGCTGGAGCAACCGCGCCACCCTTTTTAATCAAAGGGTTTTCAATCAGCGTTGGCTTTGAAATCACCTCGTCCTCCAGTGGTCTCTGGTGCACATCCCTCCCCGCGTGATTTTCACTCAAGTTTTTCCTCCTAGAACCCCTTTCACATTTATTTAATCTTTAAGCCTCCTCAAATTCTTTCTCAAGGAAGCAGGATAAAATTCATAAACCACAGTTATGTACAGTGTCGACATTCAGGTTCGCACAGTTGGGGGATTGTTTGACCGAGCGAGACATGTGTTCCTTATTAAGATGTCCAGGGGGCAGGTACCGTGCCCAGGCTACCTCCATAGTCTCCCACCCCTGTCCCAGCTCCCGCCGCCTTTGTGCCTCAGAGAGAGTAAAAATCCCATCCCCTACTCCCCACCCCCTGACCCCAGACAGACCTTGAGCCCCTGGCCCCGCGTGGAGATAAGCAGGAAAGCCACCGGGTAAGGCGCGCGCCCCTCACCTTGTGGACGAAGCGTGCAGCCGCGTCGCCCTGGGCGAACTGGGGCGTCCCGTTGGCTCTAGTAGTCTCGCTCCTAATCCGCTCCTTCCCCCCACCCCCACCGGGCTTTATCAAAGCACCGCTGCTCACAACACCCGGCTCTGGGGTACGCTGAGTCCCGGGTCACTGTTCCCCTCTAACGTCCTTTGCCCGCGCCGGTGACCCTGGGCTGCGGTGAGATGGAGCCGGGAGCGAGGCGCACAGAGCGGCAGGCGCAGCGCTTCGCCAAGTCTGTGCACCGCAACTGGAAGAGGAGGCGATAGCGGGGAGCAGGAGGAGGAGCAGGAGCAGGGGCCAGACTATTAAATCATCCGGCAGGTTGCAGCCACCCAGGATAGCACCCAGGAGCGGAGAAGGGATGGGTGGGGTGAACAGGTGAGCCGGAGTGGTGTTGGAGGAGACTTGGGGGTCGGAGCTCCGAGGTGCTTCAGGTCCTGCTTAGGCTGTAACAGAAATTCTGGCGCTGATGGTGCTCTCAGGGCTTCCGAATGGAAACGCTAGAGGGCAGCGCTGTCCATGCTATAAACCTGGCCTATGGGTTTGAAGGAGTGGATAAAGGGTCACACCTCTGGAGCCCACTGTTGGCTGCGGTCCAGGCAGAGAAGGGGTCAGTTAGTGCAATGAGAGGCAGACTCCTTTCTTCTCTTCTGGGGTGGCTCCTCCAGGCAAATCTCCGCTTTCCTCGAGGGGAAAATTACAGTCAACCTGCACTGAGTGCTTTAAAGAGAGGAATGGGAAGAAGGACATGGGAAGAAGGGGAAGAAAACTGGAGAGGGGAAAACTGGAAAAGTAAAAGGGGGCAGAGAGGTGAAGAGAGTAGAAAGGAAAAGGAGAAGGGATAGGATGGGATGGTTGGGGCGGATATTTCAGGTTGGCTGAGGGTTTCGCGCTGTTCCTGCTGTCCCAGGAGTAATCCACCTGCTGCAAGGCCAGAGAAGGTAACTTGGGAAGAAACTTACAGAATCCTAGCACTGCTGACGGAAGATATCTGAACGCTCCTGCCAGGAACTGAAACTCTGACGCTTTACATAGATAGATTCCCTGATATTTTGGGGGGAAAACTCAGATCATTTGAACTACAACTCTAGCAGATGGGAGGGAAGAGATGGGGAGCCACAAAATGACGTAGGGAATCTTTTTTTAAAAATATATTTTATTGACGTAGGAAATCTTATGCAGACAATATGATCTATAGACAGCCTGTTACAAGCTTTGGGTGGAAAGGACCTTGGAGCCTCTGTACACAACTCATTTTGTCCCCCCAAATTCCTGCCTCACACTTGCCTTTCTTGTGTGTAGCCTTATGGCTCAATTGAGAAGTCTCTCTCTCTCTCACTCTCTCTCTCCTTGACAATTATAAAGAAGTGAAATCCTACTGGATTCAGAAAGCAAACATGCATGCCCTTCTTATTGCCTTCTGGGATGCCTCCTAGGATCAGCAGGGGCTGGGTGATGCCTACGAAAGGGAATTTTGCAGAACAAGAGAAAGAAAAGTTGGCAATTTGTAGTCTTCAGTTGTGATTTACTCTATTAACCCTACTGCATTAAGAGAAAAGATTTAAGTAGACTAACTCCTAACAGGAGAGTGAGATGGAAGGATGTTTTCCTACCAAAAAAGATGGTGCTTCCAAGTCATCATTTTGAAATGTGTTTGATGATAGAAATGTTGTATAAAAATAAACAGAACAAGGATCATTCCTCATCTTTAAAAAGAACCTTATGGGATCAAAGATTTTTTAGAGATCTCAGGAGCAAGTAAGGGTAATGGCAACTCTGGAGTCCTTCCAAAAGATGAAGGAAATTTGAGTTCATTCTATTCTTTTTTTTTTTAGGAAATCAGCTTGCCCATTTTTTGGTTATTGCAGTATAAGCAGCTATAGAAACATATATTAGACTTGGAAATGCTCCTGAACATACCTCAGAATACCCTACCTTCTCAAGCTATTAATTAACTTCTGGGATATATTTTACCAGTATTAATGAGAGTCAACATCTGCTTAATTAGGAGCTGATAATTCAATTTGTGGCTTGTTCATTTGCATTTCCAAGGGACTCTATGAGGGCTTTAAGATTGTAGGTGGATGTAAATCACATGCCAATTTCATGATGAAGAATTTTATGTCAGTTAAAAAATATCTATAAGGATTGAGTGGAGCCCTGGGCACATGGCATAACAAATTCATCAACTTGCAGTGAGAACTCAAAAGTCTTTAGGAAAAAATTAATTGATCAAATTTATTCATTCATTCAAATAATGTTGGTTAACACCCACCCTGTATCAGCCATGAGCCAGCTTCTAGGAATACTATAAAGAAGATATAATTTCTTCTTTTACACACCCTAGGATCTAGTGGAAAGATTCATTCGTGAACTATAAATCCAATCCAAAGTAATTGTTTGGAGAAGAGGGGAGTTCAGGGTGCTGTGGGAGCACAAAGGAGGGCAATCTAAACCTGCCTTGGGGATCGGGGAATATCAACTGGAGGTGGGGGCAGCTGTAGTGTGTGTATAAGAGGAAGGTGGTTGGTAGTGGTGGGCGTTAGGAAAAATAATGAACAATAGTTTGTATTCAATCCTGAGACACATCCTAATCGCAATTGTTAGCTTTCCACTTGGATGCTGGAAACTACTGTATGAAGAAGCAAGCATGCACATGGTGCATTTCCCTACAAGGAGTTAGACTAGAAGCTTCTTAAGGTAGGGACTGTCTATAACCTATTCATCTCACAGGATAGAAAACAGTCAAGGCACTAGTAGACATTTGTTTGTGGTTTCCCACCTCCATGGTGGACGTGGGAATAAAATGGGGAGGGAAGGAATTGTGGTGGGAGGAGCCTCACAATCCTAGGTGATCTCCATGTGTTATTCCACCAAATAATCCCAACAACCCTTTGACACAGTTTTTATCTTTTTTGCTGTTGCTTTTAAAGAATGAGCTTCAAATTTCATTCTTTGTCTGTGGTGTGACAAAGGCTAGAGGGTGAGTATGAAATGTCTATAGGTGGCTTTCTACATTAGTCCACTTTCAATAAGTTATGCTATGGTAACAAAGCGTAACCCCCAGATATCAGTAACTTATTATAGCAAAGGTTTATATTTTGCTCAGAGTATGTATTAGCTATGGATTGGCTGCAGGTCTGGGCTCCATGGAGATAGGCCTGGGAGTGACAAAATATTGTGAGCAAATTATTCAATTGACAACTATTTTCAGTGAAGCTTTTGACATTATCTCTTTAAAATATTTATTTATTGACTCCATTAGCTAATGGTGTTTGCTAACTTCAGGATACAGGGAACAAGATAATGAACCTAGGTTGATTGATTTAATTGATTAGAACATGCCATCAGGGTCCAAACATTGCAGCCACAGTTGTCCTTGCACTAAAGAAAAGTCCATTCTATGGCCATAACCTGACTGTTTCTCCATGTTGGTAGATGTTAATATTTGTTCCCGTAAGAAAATAAGTAAGAGAGACTAGGTGGATTAGGATAAACCTAACTTGAACAAAACCTCAAGCTCTAATATAAATAGTGGCTCATCCTCAGCACATTTCTTGAGAGCATGTTTGGAAGTTTTAGCAGGACAGCACAGCTACTCATGTATACCTCTCCTCTATGGGGGACGGTTGTCTTCTTTGACCGAGCCCATGACAGTGAGGGAGGAAAGGGACACCAGCCAGCCAGATCAGCCCAATCAACCCTGATAACCAATGGTGACAGATGTCAGCCAGACCTCCCTCACATTCAACATACTTCATTGAAAGTGATTGTGAAAAACAGCTCACTCAGTGAAGAGTAGAAATAGTTGACATGTTTTCAATAAATATTTCTTGAACACCTTCAATTTGGAAGTTTGAAAGATGTGTACCCTGTCCCTGGCCTCAAGGTGCTCAAAGTCAAGGTAGATGAAGGCACTTTGGTGAATTACTACATGAAAGTGCTGAAGGAACGGAGGAGCCCATGTAGAGGAACTGGGGCAACTGGACGTGGAAAGATGTGTAGAGTATGACTAGGCTCTCTTGGTTAGGGCTCATCTTTCTGCCTGGATGCCTGTCTTCATGCCCGGAGGAAAAGGAGGACCTCAGGGATAAATACTTTGCTTCCAGATATACAGGCAGTGTGTGGTTGAGGTGAGGCGTGAACCCATGACAGCTCTAAAGCCTGCTCTTGTTTATCCACTGCAGCGTGTTCCAGGAATGGTCTGAGGGAGCTCGAAAGAAAGCTTGGTTACAGGACTAAGGGGGCTGTGGGACTCAGGTTCACAAAAGCAGGGGATTCCTGTGGGAGCACTTGGTAGTGAGGGTGTGTGTGTGTGGGGGGGGGAAGCAGGGTGGTGGTGGACCAATCACAGAGTCCCTTAAAATGTGTATATTATTATTATTATTATCAGTGATATTATTACTTTGTGTAGAGACTTATGACTTTCAAAGCACTTTCACTGTTTTCAGCAAACCCAGCAACTTCAAATCATTTTTTCAAAAACTACTGTTTATAACATAACCTATTAGGTAACAATAACACCTTAACCTTATATTTACTTTTTTATTTTAATAGCTTTATTGAGGTATAATTTATATAACATAACATTCACCTGTTGTGAGTGCACAGTTCAAGGTCTCATTAAATTACAGAGTGGTGCAGCCATCACCACAACCCAGTGGCAGAGCAGCTCCATTGCCCTAGAAAGTTCCCTCAAGCCTATTTGCAGCCAATTTCCCTACTCCCACCCCGTGTCATAGGCAAACACTAGTCTGCTCTCTGTCTCTTTAAATTTGTAGACTGGGGCACATAAGCATGCAATATTTTGTGCCTGGCTTCTTTTACTCAGCAAAATGTGTTTGGGTTCATCTGCATGTCACCTGTTCCAGTACTTCCTATCAGTTGCTGAATTGTTTTCCATTGTATGGATATGGCATATTTAGAAAAGCAAGTCACCAAGTGCTGAACATGTCTGTAATTCCTTAACTTGAAACAGCACTTTTAAATTTGCAAATCACTTTGACATACATTTTCCTGAATCACAGGAAGAGGTCAAAGCAGGTTGTTATTCTCATTTTATCATGATAATAAGGATGATAATAGTAGCTGACATTTTTTGAGCTCTTACTATTTGCAGCACTGCTCTAAACATGCTGTGTGTGTTAATTCAGCTAATCTTTACAGCAAGTTTTGCTGTTATTTTTATCTTTTAGACTGGTGGACTGGTTCAAAGAGGTTAAGTTCTGAGATTTTTGCAGCCAGTGGGTGTTAAAATGGGGGGTTAAAACCAGGCAATCTGATGCCAGTAGCAAGGCCTAGGAAAGTGAAGAAATGATCTGACTTACTCAAGGCCACTGCTAGTAAATGGAGGAGTTTCTCCCCTCTCAATATAAATATATTTGCTATAAATTTATTTATCAGATCCCAGAGAATTTTAGACACCTTAGATATTAACATATACCATACTTCTCTTTTTTGTGTAGATGAGGATACTTCCTGAGAAAAGTAAGATGTATATGACCTTTTCCAACATTGCATATCCGGCCTGGATTAGATCCCAGTTTTCCTGACTCCAAAGTTGTACTTTTGTCATTAGCTTCCTTCTTAGAGATTGATACAAAGCCTGATGTGATGGGGAAAAGAGTGAGCTTGAATTGAACAGGAGGTTACTGAAACGGGCAGTACGAGTGTGGAGGAGACAATTGCTTTTCCGCAAGTTTGGGACACAAAGAATGCACGTGTGACAGAGCCCCCGACCTACTTCAGTTCTAGTGCCTTTTTGAATTCACAGGTGACTGGGCCAGTGTGAGAATTCCAAGTGTCCTGCGTGTCTATACAGTGGGAGTTGGCCACAGTCCTTTCAGAAAGGGTTGGTATTAAAAAAACGTTTTTAAATGTAGATACATCAATCTCTGGAAACTATTATCCACAAGTGCTTTCAAAAGTGAGTCCTTGGAAAGAAAATAGATCCAGTTTTCTAAGAGAGCCTTTCTCGGATGTTCAGTTCCAGGGATTTCAAATATCATGAATATAGTCCTCATTGTGGAATATTGCCATATTTTACCTTTCTCTCAGTGAATTTTCAACTCCTTCCTTCCTCTTGGCATTGTGGTAAGGGTCCCTGGTGCTACAGCTTAAATGGTCCCTCCCTTAGGACATGGTGCAAGCCTGCCCCTCACTGTCCTATTGTGTGGTGGAGGGAAGTCTATGAGGCCCCCAACACTGTTGAAAGACAAAGTCTGGAGAGCTGTCTCCCTCTAGGCACCAGGCTCTCCCTCTCTCCAGGCTTCATCAGACTCTTTGCTTTGCATCTCAGGCCTCAGAGGCACAAATTCAAGGTTTGGTTTCTACCTCCCCATACTCTTTTCTTACTGAGAACCAGCCTACCCAGAGATTTGAGTTATTCATAAAAATTATTATTTTTTCCTGTTAACTCCACAGGGGAAGATCTGTAGCATTTCACAGAGGAGGAAGCATTTAGAATGATCCAGAAGAAATGATGAGAATGATTGGACAAGTTTTAGGGAAATCATATTCCAAGCAGAGTGGGAAATTCACAATAGAAAATGTGTGAAATTCATGTGTATCACGAGGATACAAGTGCATCTGGCCCTGGGATGTGTGTTCCTGGGTTGGAGCTTGGGTTGTGCTGTGGAAGTTGAGCCTGAAAGGAGGAAGAACCCTGGCTGAAGCTGTGAGGGACGTGAAGGACCTTAACCTGGATTAGATCGTAGAAGCCAGGACTGCAAACAGTGAAAACCAGAGCTATTGTAATAATTACATGTGAAGTAATGAGAATTGTAAATAAGCCAGAGGCTGTGGGTAGATATAGAGGTAAGGAAGTATTGGAGAGAAACATGAAAAGGCAGAATCAATAGGATTTGGTAACAAACTAAGAGGAGGGGCAGGAGGGAAAAGGAATGTTGGAATTTTCACTTGTTTCTAGGCTGGGAGACGAAAACTACGGTTTTAAAATACAATGGTGAAAAGAAAGTAGACAGACTAATCAAAAGGTCATTTTGAATACAAGTATCTACAGATTTGTAACAGATCTCTAAGCAGACAGAATCGATTCTGTGGCTTCCTGAGGTTTTCATCCTGCTCTTGTGCAGACCATTTAATTGTTGGACCAGAGAGTGATGAGTATCTTGTTTTTCATCAGAAAAATTCTACCATTGACTCTATTACATAGCAGCTAGGAATGAGTAGCCAGAGGGGAAATAAAGGCAGGGCCCTCTCTACTTCAATCTAATAAAAGACTTAATACAGGAGGCTAAAAGCAAAGGAAGACATGTCTCACCCATGGACCCAGCAGTTCTGAGCCTGGTCTGATAAGATTGCCAGGCTTTCTGAACAACACAAGCAAAACTATGATAGCGCAGGAGGGGAAGCCCTTGAAAGTCTGTGTGTGTCATCTCCACTAGCTGGGAAAAGGAAAACCTTGAGACTGTGTATTCATCCCAAGGCCTGGAAGAGGAAAGGGAAGGGTTCCACAGTGCCCAAAGAGAAAGTCCATAAAACAACTTTGGTTAACTGCCTGCCTCCTGTCACTATACAAAATGAACAAATGCAGTCTGCAGCAAGATAAAGATTTGGGCTAACAGACCCCCACATGTACCTACATTTGGGTAGTCATGTCTCCCTAAGGGAAGCTGGCACCACCTTTACCCATCAATCAAAATGTAACACCCTCACCCCCATCCTGCCAACTATATAAGTCCTCAGAACAAAGGACTCATGCTCTTGGCTCTCTTAGCTCTCTTGCCACACAGGGGGCCCTTGGCCAGCTGGCCTCTGGCCACCCTGCTCTTGCCACCCTTGCTTTTGCTCTCCCATTAGAACTTAGCACTAAGAAATTTTGCTTGCATACCAATAGGCTTGCTGATCTGTAATTCTTTACTGTGTTGTCAAGAAGACCTGAATTTCTCCTGTAACACATACATGTAGCAGGTTGTAGCAAAACCAAGATACAAATCTAGAGTTTCTCAAATTTCATGTTGTTTCCCAATTCAGCCTGACTCCCATTTCCTGCTATTGTTATAATACAATATTATTTTATTGATTTCCTATAGTATTGTAACAAAGTACCACAAACTAGATGGCTTGAAGCAACAGAAATTTACTCCCCCACAGTTTTTGAGGCTAAAAGTTCAAAATCAAGGTGGAAGCAGGGTGATGTTTGATCTGAGACTTCGGGTGGAATTCTTCCTTGTCTTTTCCTAGCTTCTGATGTGGTAGGCGTTCCAGTCCCTGACATGCCTTGGCTTACAGCTGCATCACTCCAATCTCTGCCTGTGTCACCATGTGGTGTTCTCCCTGTGTGTCCCTGTCTTCACATAGCATTTTCCTCTCCTATAAGGACACCAGCAACATTGAACTAAGATCGTCTTCAAATTTTACTAGTAGGTCAAATTTATAATCTGGAGCTGACAGGTCAGAGGCTGAGATGACTGTACTGATGTGGGTATAATGATTGTTCTAAGTAACCCAAGATTACACCTCGTTTCAGTATCACATTGTCTAAAATCCAGAAAAATCATAGTACATTGCCAGAGTGAGGTGACACAATCTGATGGACATAAATGAGACCACATAAAAATAATATTTTGTATCCTATCTGGATTAAGGCTTATAGAGAGTACTATACAAATTGATGCAAAAAATATTTAAGGCTGCTCTGTAAGCTTAGAAGAGCTTCTGCCCTTGTATTTCATTTCCAATACATTCATAAATAGTCACTTGGCCATACATTTGAATAGATTTTGATCTGGATGGATATAAATTGCAAATCTGACTCTTGGTGTTTCTGGAAGCACTTGAATGCTGGCCTGCTACTCCCCAAAAAGCAAGATTTAAAAAGTTCTCTATTAGCAAGGGTCATGCATCATATGATACCTTTGTCCCCAAACTGGTTAGTCTGATTCTGAAGAGACAAATGGAAGAGTTTTTCCAAAAAAGCAGAACTGACCTTGGTTCATCCTGCCATCACAGCCAGTGCTGGTGAGCACTGAAATGGCTTACTAGCTTACTCATCAATTTATTCCATTTTGCTTATTTCCTCTCCTTAGGTGCACTTGTGTTGTTTTCTGTGGGTCCTAGGTGACTCCATGATTTAGCTTTGGACATTGCTATATAACTCATATGAAAAACAATTATTTGCAAACATCAGCCATTGTTTTTCATCCACTCTTGTTACCTGCAGCACTCAACACCCTGTCCAAATGTATCCAAGCTTCAGGCAAATAAGTCCACACTTCTTTGGACAGGCACTGACTTTTTGCTACACCAAACCTTTGTGCATGTTGTGTATTCTGCTTGAAATAAACCAGTTAGTTAAGCGATATCTCTTCAACTTAGTCTTGTGATAATTTCATGTATGGCATTTATTTGAAAAAGGCAAAGCAGAATTTGACCTTGTAATAAATGTTTTCTTTTGAAGATATTTGTCTTTCTCATAAAATGAGTTAAAGACTAGCATTCAAGTCTTTTAGCCCCAAAGGTATCAGGTATTTTGAGGTAACATTACACTAGTCAGCAGGGTATTGGTCAGGAGGACCCAGTCAGATGATCATTTTGGTTTAATGAACTTGCCATTAGTTCATCCAGTTGCAGCTAGATCTCCTGATCTCCTCCTGGTCTCAAGAGGAAGAAAGCCAATAACAGATCTCTTCCCTTACAGCATTTCTGATTAACTGATTTGGGCAGCAGACACTTGATCATTAGTAGCAGCTGGTTTTCCTCTGGAAGAAAGAAGTCAAGGAGGCAGGGACAGTATTCATGGTCATAGCCATGGGCTGATTCAGCATTATGTCCATTCCAGAAAGGATGATACTACTCCAACTCTCTTATAGATGTGTAATTCTAAAACCTGAAGAGTTTTGTCCTTTAGTTTAGGCTTTGGTGTTCTCTATAACACTCTCAACTTCAAGGCTGAAGTCTTGAGGACATTTGAAATAATGGCTGCAGTGGAAAGTGATATATTCACTCTTGTCACTGCCACCAGGTGCACCTTCCATTTTCAATCCTGTTAAGACTCTTGTTTTACAGACACTTGTTATCACTGCTCTGGCTGAACATACAGAAGCAGTGGTTGCTCTTCTAGCTTGGAGGCTTTGAACTATGGCTCTCTCATTCAACTTAGATTGCAGATCTCAGACCGAGAACTTCCCAGCTATGGCTATGTTTCTTTCAATCTCAGTTTTCAGACTTGATAGCTCTGGTCTGAGTTTATTTCTCCCTTGTAGGTTCTACTAAAAGTGGTAAGATAAAGTGAACACATGAATCATTACAAATATTCCAACCAGCTCCCTGGATACTGGAGTATCTATCAGCACATAGACATTCTTCCAAAGTAAGAATTTAACTAAGCATTTTGCTACCTCATTCTAAAAATCACCTTCATTAAGCCTTGACATATTTTGGCTTAAGTTCTTAGTAGCACCACACTTTCAGATGCCACTGAATCACTGAGGTTTTATTTGGCTACTTATAAGAAAATCCAAATACATAGCTCAAGCAATACAGAAGAAAGAGGGGTCTGGAGGCAAGCAATTTGGGACTAGAATTGTCTATAATTTATTCATCGTGTCACCCTTTGTACTTAGATTTCAGTTTTTTAGGTTGCCTCATGGTGCAAAGTGGCAGCTGGGGTTCCAGAATTTTGTTTAAATTTTATACAAAAAGGAGGCAGGGAACAGAAGGGCAGAGGGATCTTTTTTCTATTGAGTCTGCCTGCTTAATAGTGATAGGGAGTATAGACTTCCAGCTGGCATACTGAGGTCTGTGATTAAACCAGAGTTCAATTCGTAGATTGAAGAGATTGGACATTGTATAGACAACTATTATACTGTCCTAATTATTTCTCTAGCATTCAGTCATCTGTTATGCCAAATACTAAAAATATTAGTAAGCCCCTGAAGATATGCCTTACAAATACAAAACAAAAATGTCCCAAACTATTTATGGTAAAATGCCTGATATTAGTACAATATTGAAAATAACCTAAATATCCATTGTTAGATTAGCTGAGCAGCCACAAAATGGAGTTATTTTCCACCATAACAATGACATCTTTATACAATTCTATGGAATGATTTCCAGGATATTTTGTAAAATAAAGAAAGCAAGGAGCAAAAAGGGTAAGGTGCAAACTAGTTTTTGAGTAATAAAGAATAAATAAATAAAAGCACACACACACACTGCTTAGTTTTTCAAAAAAGAAACACAAGAATGGCAAACTAGAAACTAATGGAAGTGGTTCAATAGCAGGCAGGTGAGAACTGAGGAAGGGATAGGGCTGGGAACAAGAATTCCATACATATTTTAA